>DXKC01048759.1:0-17052 GCA_031170775.1 Cymbopogon citratus
AAAAAAAATTGTCCAAGATAGAAAAAAAATAATTTAGGAGCTTAACCCAAGTCTTTCCAAATACTTCCAAATTTCAAAGAGAGATTTGTTTCAAGGAGCAAAGTAGAATTAGGTTCCGCAATGCTTTCACCACCACTTCCACCATATACCTACACTCCACATATATTCCACACACATGCACATCTTGATTTGATTGTATGACTCATTCCTCTGGATCTATTGTTTGACTTTACAATATATGCTATGCAAGTATGTATAGGTTGTCTCTTCCCACCTATAAGCTCCACATAAGCTTATTAGTTGTAGGGTGAGAGAGAGAAGCACAGTGTCACTCTGTCTTAGACCAAAAATACTACATATCTTGAGAGAAGAGAGTTGGCATACACCACTGTTGCCTTGGTAAGGATCCACAAATACCATAAATGAGAGACTTGAGAGGGTCATACAAAGGAATCTCTAAGTTTTATTTTAAAAACTTATAAAAACTCTAAGATGAAGGTTGATCGAAAAACTCGAGACATAGTGCTTGACATGACCGTTCTGTCTTTCAATTGCTCAAGACCCAAGTGAAGGCTATAAGCCCCATGGTTGAAGGTAATATGGATAAGTTTGAAAGTTAGAATAGTTTACTCTAATATGAGGAGAGTTCTTGTTTGAATGCATGTGTACTTTTAAGGCATGAAAGCATTGTAGCAAGTCCTGATCCACTGCTAGAATTAGTATTGCTTAGGGATGAGCCAAGGTTAAGCTTGGGGGAACTTATTGATGGTCATTAATGCTTATTTATAACCATCAACTAATGCATAAAATGACATAAAAACAATCACAAAAGTATTGCAAAACACAGTTGTAGGGTTTGAGATTGACAAGTTCCATGAGTTTTAGTCTTATCATATGTGTTGCAGGAATACTGAATTTTTCTCCATACAAAAGTAACTCAAATGAAGAATTGGACCACACCATTGCGAAGCCCTCATTGAGAGGATCGAAACGGACATATCATTTTCTATATTTGGAGTCCAAATAGAGAGTCCGCGAAGGATACGACTTGGAAAGTTTCTAGAACACCCTAGAATCATCATCTAACATATATTTAGAGGGGTGTAGCTGACAGAATTCCATATATTTGGTGAAACTGTATTTTTCAAGGACTTAAACAGGATCTAAAGAGGATAGAATCCAAGTACGGCATGACTATTTGCGTAAACAGATCGAAAAGTGGCACTAGAAGGTTCTAGAGCACACCAGAGGACACCAGAACGAAGACGAAGCTCGACGGCTGACAAGTGGGGCCGGCCAGGCCCACCCCTAGGCCGGCCGGCCTGGGCCCACCTGGAAGTGCCCCCTCCTTTGCGTGATGGCCTCCAACCGACCTCTACATCGCATCTCAACCATTATTTCAAGTCGGTTTGATCCAAGGGCCGCGGTTCATCCCACCGGACTATATATTCAGACCTTGGAGGCCCCTGAAGCTATCTCCTTCTCATTGTCTACCTCCATAGCAAAATCTAGGGTTTCAACCCTCCATCAAGAAGTAGAAGTAGAGATCCATCTTGTTGTCTAGTTGTCTAGTTCTAGTTCTAGTTCATCTTCTAGTTCTAGACCTTCTAGTTCTAGTTCATCTAGTTGTAAATTAGGGTTCTAGAGATTTAGAGAGAGATCAAGGGAAGAGTTGAAGGTGGTGCTGGCTTGTCGGCGCTCCTTCTAAGTGGCGTCTCGAAGTGAACATTAGAAGAACATCTGAATCTAATCTAAGCTTGCATAGATTATTACCATAAGAGTCCTCTCTACTCACTATACCTTTTACCTTGATAGCTACCACTAGATAAATTAGTTGTTTGGAAACCCACACACGTTTCCCTATGGATTTGATATTTAAAACCCTCCCCGGGTGAAAGCTACACCGGTATCCGTGCGCTTGAGGATTCTTTTCTATGTGCGTTAATAAATACCAACAACCGCTCCCATTGACCTCCTGGCTAGCTTATCTGCTCTACTATCTTATTTAGAGTTCTCCTGTGTGTGTCATTTATCTAAGACTCCAATCATATATTTTACCCTCACATTAGTCTAGCTGGTAGATTAGTTAGCAGATGTATGATAGGTAATTATAAACTTCTTTAACCATTGCTTCCCTGAGGATAAATACAATACCTTGGAATACTCTTGGGTGAAAGCTACAACGGTATCTGTTCGTTTGCGGATTCATCTGTGTGTGTTAACTTATACCAATTGGCTTTCTGGTGTCGTTGCTAGGAACAACAAACTTAGTAGCGACGCTAAGAAATGACAACAAGTTTTCTAGCGCCGTTGCCTGGGAAGTAATTGGCGTAAAGATTTTGATATTTATCTTGATATCTGCTAACCTAGTTGCCACTAGCTCTTGTGGGTATATTTATAAAAAAAACTCATGTGACCAGGTGCCTGATCATTCATGAACAATCAAACTTTCACCCTGCCGTCTCATAGATAGGGATATATATATGTACACACTAACTTTAGGCAGATGAAAAGAAAGTTGTCGTCAAAAAGAAAACAATCACATCACATGTGACGAAACGACAACATTACATCACTCACAATTCAATCAAAAATTGTGAGTGATAAATGGATCAAGGATTGTGAGAACCAACCCAAAAAGATTTGGTTTATCATATATATATCTAGTGCTTTCTTCGGGTGGCTCCTAGTCTTTGAGCTGTATTCGGGCACCATGCCTAGTCTAGGTAGATGGCAATTTTATTGTTATCTATCTATTTGATGCTCCTAGTCTAGCTGTGTAGTAGACGGATGTTAAACGGGACCATCTCGACATCATATGTTGGCTTTGCCAGTCAGTATGGTGATTTCGTTAGATGGTCGATGCTACTAGCAAAAGCTAAAGCCTAGATCTTCATGCATCTCGTCACTCATTTAAATTCTATCAAAACCATTGCATGTTTGATTAATCACATTCATTCACTCTGTTTGCATTACATTGCATATATAAATAAAATGGTTCTCTGATTCATCATTCATTGTTCGACATCTGTTTGAATCAATCTCATGTTTATCATTTTCATGCTTCCTTCTTCTACACTGGTACGCTCAGTTTGGGAGTGTTGGTCAATTGTAATGGTCATGCTTCTATAGGCTTTCTAAATTAAGCATGGTGCTTAGGTTAATTAGCCTACCTAAATCAAATTGGACATGGAGTCAAGTTTGATTTTTGAACTGATACTACTAGTATAGACTTTGGTAGTATGTTTGGACTAACTCTTGCAGGAATTTCACAAATCCATAAGGGTAAGTCTTTGACATGAATTCATAACAGTGGTAAATCAAGTTCATTTGGTGAACTTTGAATGAGCTTTGATCAAAAGAAAAAAAATAAATCTTTTGCCCACCGAGTAAAAACCAAACGAAGATCAACAATGGCAAGGCAGAGGCAAAAAGCACAACGATCCAGATTCTCTTCTCCGGGACTGAATAACAAGCATTCAAGCTAAATGCAATGGAGAAGTCTTGCTCAACAGACTTAAAAAGGTGAGCCCCTGCTGAAGATAAATCGGTAGTTATCCTTATAAAAAAGCAATACAAAATATGGATAGAATTCTATTAAAAACAAATATATTAAAATCTTGGTTTTTGTTTAAAGTGCTACACGAAGCATGTTTCAGTTTGAAGTATGATTCATGATCATATATTCATAGGCTTTTTAAATTGATCATGGAGCTTAGGTTAAATTGCCTACCTTGATTAAACGACATGTCTAATCATTGTTTTGAACTGCTAAGTGTAAACTTTGAATAATAAAAAAGCCCAAAAAAAGATAAATAATTATTATAATAATAAATTTTACCTTTAAATTAAAGCTTGTTATCTTCCCATGATCTATGCAGGTGCATTTTGGTTTGAACATGAACTTTCTAAGAGGTTATGCTTTCATAGACTTTTCAAATTAAGCATGGTGCTTAGGTTGTTTAGTCCGCCTTGATCAAATTTTAATTAGTTTGATCATTCTACCAAAAAAGCAATGAGTATAGACATGGATAAATATAATAAAAAAATAAAATTACTTTTAAAATAAAAACATTTTGATAATAAATAAATGAATAATAAAATAAAATAAACAATGATAAAATATATGTATATATATAACATGACTTTTGAAAATGAGCTTTAAGGCTATATTTGCAATATCTCTCCTTCGGATATTTTTGTCACTAACCTTATAGGTTGAGAAAAAGAACAAAGGACTAGAATGCAAAGGTATGTATAACCAAACATTTTTTTCAATAATGAAGCACATTCAAAAGGAAAGGTGCTACCATCCGAACTTGATTTTGTTTATCACAAAATTCAAGTGTGGGGGTGAGCATGGTGTAAGCATCTCATAACAAGCTTCATTCATTGATTCCATTTTGGTTGTTTCTACCTTGTTTTAATCAAATGCCTCGTTCATCATGATAAAGTCATCAAAAAATATATTAAAAAAATACATACGAATAATTATCACTTTTTATTTACTAGGATTCTTCAATACAAGTAATAAAATAAAATAAATAAAATAAAATAATAATTCTTGGTTAGCATAATAAACTTGATTAACTTAGATTATTTTTTTAATAATGCAATAACCTCTCCCTATCTCCCACAACAATAAAAAAATTCTTGTGCTAGATAATGTTCCCTTCGGGTATCCCTTGTCACTAACATTTTCATGAACGAAGGATGAACAATGTCTCGGAGCATGGGTGCTACACTACATGCTAAGGAGATGCTTCAACAATCACATATGATTTTTATTGTCAAATGACATAAAAATCCAAGTGTGGGGGAACTGACCCTTTCATGTTATCACTCGGGCATAACAGTTTGCACTCCACTCCTTCACCCATGTTTTGCTCCTATAAGATTGATTAAGTTGAAAATGTTATACATGCTAATCAAACTCAAAATAAGAAATAAAATCTTGCCAAACTATGAGCTTGACTTTTTAAAGATTGGCTGGTATAAAATTTATTCCTCGTTCATACACTTGTTACTTGTGGATACATCTTTATTAGGAAAACATGTCAACTAAATTGTTGTGAAGTGAGATATGGTATGACTAAAGAAATCCTTTCTATTCTATGCAAGCTCTTGGAGATTTCTATTTTGTTAAAACATAAAATCAATAGCCTTACTTCTCCTCAATGGTTAAAATTCCCACCAAGGCCGTATGACATGCTTTACATACAAAACCCCAGTCGTATGCTACTTGCTTGAGCATTGAGCTTTGTCAAATTGTTTGTGACCTAAGTTAAGATTATAGTCATGCACCCATGATTGAGACAACATACACCCACAAATAATTTTGCCAACTCTTACACTATGAGCTGCGCACAACATGTATATTTCCGTCCACCAAATAAATGTTCTACTCCTACGCTGGGAGTGAACAAGAAAAAAAACTTATTATGATTATTAGTTCTTATCAAAATAAATGCTCTATATCCATGTTGACATCTCTCTTAAAAAGTTTATGTTACAACAAGGATCATGTGGCTACATTTAAAAAAGTAAAAGAAAAAAAGATAAAAAAGAGAGGAAAAAAAGAGGTTAAAAAAAGAGAGAGATAGCCCATGCTCTCATAAAAGAGACAAAAAAGTCCCAATAAAGAGAGAGGTGCATTTCTAAAAGAGCATAGTAGAATTAGGTTAGACACCATATATCCACCATTTTTCCACACACTTGCGTGTCTCAATCAAAGTGTATGACTTGTATCTCCTAGTGGTCAGGTTTTTGACTTAGCAATACATGTGATACAAGTATGACCACTTTCATACCTACCCAAAATCCACTCACAACTTTAGAGCTAGGACATGAAATTAAGGCACAAGTGCCTTTGGTTAGGAATCATACACATTGAGCGATTTGAGAGTACCTTTTGAGGAGAAGTTTGAGCTATATGTTTTCATTTGCAAAAATTATAAAAATTCCAAGTATTCTCCATAGAGAGAAAGTGATGACTTGGTGTCAAAACCGTTCCACTCTTCAACCGCTCAAGGCAACATGGTAGACACTTCAAAAATCCGTAGGTATAAGGAATGACATGGAATATCTTTTATGCTAGCATCATATCTTTCAAAGTCATGTTCCATAGTTACATATGACTTTGCTCGAGGACGAACAAAGAACAAGTGTGGGGGAACTTGTTGGCGGTCCTTATTGCATACTTTTCACGCCAACTTAATATGAAAACAACCACCAAAGCTTAGTAATAGGATTTTTCACTAATCTTTTCCATGAGTTTTGGTGTTTTACTTGTTTTGCAAGGCATTATATTAAAATACATACAAAATGGGTCAAAAGAAGAGAAGAGGATAAAGAAAGAATTTTGGTCCATGACAAATCAAGAGGAAAATAGAAAAAGGACATTTTAAAACAGAATTTGGCCAAAACCATAACACTACAGCAGTCCAGGCCTGCAACACAGTCCACCTGCCAAAGTTGGTCACGAACGGCCCCAGGAGGGGCCTACCAGCGTACCACCGAGGCGCTTCGGGCCCAAATTTGGAGAGGCAGTTCCTTTGCTGCCCTGGAGGTCGGTTGCGGTGTGGTTTTGAGGAAACAATGTGTCTAGACAGGTCCTAGGTCAGTTTAGGGGTGTTAAGAAGGGAATATTGCATGGACATTCTCCCCCTCTCCACCAATATAAAGACGGCCTCTCCCCTCCTCTCACACACACTACCAAGGAGCAACACTTCATCATTCTTCAAGATGTAGAGTAGTACTAGTTATAGATGGGAGTGAGGGAGAGAGCTCAAATTCTGGAAGAGCCTTAGGAGTTCCGACAAATCTTGTATCGGTCCTATGTAAGGTTCAAATACTTTAAATATATTTATCCTCTCTACTTTACTGAGTTGTCCATATAGTTATATATCGATGCCTTAGTTCTTTAGCTATGCTTAGTTGATGTTTTGGTTTTACACCTTGGCATGGGTTCTCCGTTCGATCGAATGCTCTTGTTATAAATTGTGACTAGAGTAGTAACCGCTAGCATAGACGTGGTGTCTGGGCTAGCAAGTTACCTGAGGTTGCGCCCAACCCCACGGATAGTTGTGGTAGCCTCGGGGGTGATAGACCCAACAAGGCCTTTGTATTCCACCACGTTCGGGTTCGTGTTTTCTTAGAGCTTTTGGCTGCCTGACCCCGGTTACGTCTTCCCAGTCTTTTCGAGAACTAGAAAGTCCATAGCAAAAAGAAAAGAAAGATATGAGCACATGAAGGCTCACAAGAAAAGAAAAAATACTAGCCATGTCATAATAGAATAGAGAGAGATCTTATCAAATAAAGGAGCAATCTAGTCCACCATATACCACACACTTGCACATCTTGATATGGGAGTATGACACTTTTCTTTAGGGATCCAAGCTTTAACTTCGCAACAAATGCAAAGTAAGTTTGTTATCTCCTTTCATCTCTACCTTGAGCTCCACATAAGCATTTTTAGAAGTAGGATAAAATAGAGAAGGCAACTTTCATCATATGCCTTGGTGAGGAATCATACACCATTTGAGCGACATGAGAGAACCATATGAGGAACATTAAGCTTTCTTTTGAAAAATATTGCAAAAACCTCTGGTATGAAACTTGCTAGGAATGAGAAAGTTACCGCTCAAGTCAAACTGTTCTGTCTTTCAACCACCTAAGACAAAGGAAAAGCCATAAGGCCCATAGATGACTAAGGTAATATGGGTGAGTTTTTTCATAGCTAATTTTACCATTCAAAGAGAAGAACTTTGTTGTGCACATGGTACTCTTGAAATATGAACATAGCAACAATACCTGATCCACCGAGGCTAAGTTTGATTGTTTGCTTAGGATGAGTAGAGGTTAAGCTTGGGGGATCTTGTTGATGGTGGATATACCATAGAAATTCACACTCAAAACACCGTCAACATGTCTCGGTTTCAAGGAAGAATAGCATAACATGAACATACTTTATCAATAATTAGTTCCACTTGTACTCTTAGCTTGTGCTTGCAGGAAACAGCAAAACAGGGCTCAGGAGGTCCCACCAAGGGGGTTGGGCGACCCCCACTTGGAGGCTCCTTGGCCTGAGCTTCGAGCACGATCCATGTCATGCTTCCTGGAGTCCATTTCCACCATCAGATCAACTTGTGCTTTCTCTCAACGGTGGCAGATTGTTTCACATGGATTCATGGGCCCACAACAAAGCATGCAACATGACAAAAGTTTATCAACTGGTGGAGCCACTTCACATCACAGATGGGGACACACCTAGGAGGACCCAGGTGGGCCCACCTGCCAGTGAGGGGGTCGGCCGACCCCCATGGTGAGGGTACCCAAGGTCGATTGGCTCCCACCAACCTTGGCATGCTTCCCATATGTGGAAAATGCCACTACCATCCATCCTATGGCGGTTTGAAGGTTGGTTTGATCCAAGGAAAGAGAAGCGATGTCACGTGGATCACTGATGTGGCGGCGGAGTAGCCCCTACTCCACCTTCCTCTATAAAAGGCTGCCTCCACCCTTCATTCCAATCATTTGAAGTCTATTCATCTCAAGTTCAAGCTCAAGAGTAGTAGTAGTTAGTCTAGAGTGGGTGTTAGAGTCAAGTTGAGCGAAGCTCAAGGTCTCCGGAGTCAAGTCTTCTAGAGAGTCTGGTATAGCTCTTGTACCTTTTCTCTTTTGTAAGACTTTCCTTTTATCAATATATCATTCTTGCTTTACTTTACTTAATATTTACTTAGTGCAAGTCTTTTATAGTCTTGTTGTGCACTTGTCTTCGTAATTTAGTTGCCTTAGTTATATTGGCGACCTGTAAACAAATCCTTATGTGTGCATCATCGTCCTATGTTGCATAGAAGCTTTAGCTAGCTGTAAGTTAGAGTTGTAAGAGCGAGTGTGAGCATGGTGCTCATACTTAATCTTATCTTTGATTACCGCTGGCTTGTACGGAAAATAGGAGCGCACTCCCTAGTAGGTGATAGATCGTGGGCGGCATTAGGTTCTCCTCATATTCAGGGTAGTTCTTAAAAGGTAAGGCGACCATAAGCTTAGCCGCTTTAGGTAAAGGGTGAGGTGGAAAACCTCTTAATTGTCTTATTGTCTCGGTTATCCCTTGCACACAGTAGTAAGGAACCATTATAGTTGAGTCAATTAACTATTAAGTTAAGTTCACAGAAGTAAAGTTAGATACTTAGGAGTCCTTTACTCACTTGTTGTCCTCCCACCTAGCTAACACTCTACCAGTTATCCTTAGACTAGATCATTGGAATCACTTACCCTTTTATCATTTATTTACCTTCCTTACTCACTAGTTGATACTAGATCATAGTAGACACAAGGATCTCTTTCCCCTTTTGTTAAACAGTCCTAGCCGCTTTTCCTTGGGAAAATATAAATTACGATACCTTGGAATACTCCTGGGTGAAGTGCTATAGCAGTATATTCTGTGCGCTTGTGGAATTATCCATTAGTTTATTGAAGTACCTCTCAGGGCATCTCTGGCGCCATTGCCGATATCTGATGGTGACACTAAGATTTGCCAATGGTCGTCAATTTGTACCTGGACGTCTTTTGCTAGTCTGTCAACGAATCGAAATGATTGGTTCGCCATTTGTAGCTGCAAATAGGTGGGATGCAAGGGCATAGTTCCATATAGATATTCATATGTTACCTTGGCCATTATGTTGACGCCTGATCTAATGTCGCAAACCGCCTTCTGAAAAGATCTTTTATTAATTGAATATTGAATGGTCGGCGTACCTGGGACGTCCTTCTTGATCAAGTGTGGGGACATGATCTGGTGGTCATGCTCCCCGTGGACTGCAATGATCCTGCTCACTATCTCCATCTTCTATGGCTTCTTGTTCTTACCCTTGTTTATCCTATTGTTCTTCTTCTTCGGTGCATAAGGATGTTGTGGGTGTGCTGGGAGCTGTAGCACACGATTAATGAAAGAGAAGGTTTCCCTCTTTCCTTTGATATTGAAACATATCTTGGCAGTGTTGGCATATAGGACAGCTTCGGCAGTGTTCAAGAACAGTCGTCCCAAAATGATGGGAGACTTCTCGTCACCACCTATCTCTATTATCACAAAGTCTGCAGGAATGTATGAGTCGCCTACTCGCACACATATGTCTTCAAGAATTCCTCGGGCGTAGCAGAGTGACTGGCTCGCAAGCTGCAAGCACATGGTTGTGTAGTACAAGGGATAGTCGAACATTCTATCATAGATTACCCTAGGCATGATGTTGACGCTTGCACCGAAGTCACACAATGCCTCGTTGAAGTTGACTCTGCCAATGGAGATGGGGATGACTGGTCTCCCTGGATCTCCCTTCTTGATTGGAAGAGATTCATCATTCCATCCTCTAGATGAAGGATCACTCTAGTAGCTTCCTGCATTGAATATGTCTACAAGATTTGCAGTTTCTAATTTGTCTGGCTGCCCTGGAATCTTACCTTGGTTGGCAGGCAGAACGGATACAGTTAGCTGTTGAATATGTGACTCTAGCATTGTTGGTATTTGTTAGCGTCACTAACGGGGTTGTCAATCCCAACACTAAAAATATGTGATGATAGTTCTGCAAGATAGAAAAAGGATTCTGCAAGCGCACAGAACTATCGTGTAGCACTTCGTCTGGGAGTACTAGGTGTCAAATTTATTTGATCCCAAAGGAAGGCGGGTGTTGGTGAATCCTTGGGTAGAGTGTGGCGAATTAGTAGGCGAAAGGTGTATGGGTAATTGGGAAGATAACTAAGGATAACTTAGATTTTAATCTAATCCAAAGATTTATGATCACTACTCAACTCTAGTGAATGCACACGGGTGTAATCTTGGTTACTAAGATAGCAAAGTGAATAGAAAGATTATATCTAGTAAAGATACACACACGCTCCTGATTAAACTAGACATGACGTACCACGAGCCTTACGAATTAAGAACTAGACCTAGCGTGACGGACTACACAGGCGAATAGGGCTATCACTACCTATTGCTACCACCTCTGAGGGTCTAGACATATCTGAAGGTAAGTTATAGCCTAAGCACCGTGCTTAATCTACAAGCTTACTATCTCTGCTTGAGCTCAAAGCAGAGACACCTTAACTAGATGATAGAGCAATACCAGATAAATATAACTATCACTAAGATGACTTAATAGAAGAAAGACGGCATAATTAAATACTTGAAACAAAGTACTTTTTATTAAGTAAATAATGTATCATTACAAAGAAGTGTGCCGAACTCGAAGACTTGAAAGACTCTTCCAAACTCCAAGGGGGAAACTCCACCCGACTCCTCTCTTACGAGCGAATGCTTCTCTAGCTATGCTGAAACTAGAACAAGAGGGCGACTAAGCACTAGAGCTTGAGTAGACTAGAGCACTAGAGCTTGACGGCGACTAAGGACGGCGTACAACGGCGGCTCCAGCGGACGAAGACGAGACGAAGATAGCGGGGATCGACGGATCAAGGACGACACACGGCATGGAACAGCGGCCGGCGGCTACGGTGGCAGAAAGACGGCAACGATCAACAGCTCCGGCGACAGGATGCTCGACGAGGCATATGGAGGAATTCACGCGTAGGGGCTTGGAGGTTGGGTGTGCTTCTAAGCCGGCGAGGTTCAAGGCCAGAGGCTGCGTGAGGCCAGGGCAGTGCAACGTCAACAGCAACGGTGGCGGCGGCGTTTCGACGAGAGCTAGGGCATGAAGTCAATCTCCTAAATATATATGGGGTATGCGTCCTAGCTGGGCCAACCAGGAGAAGGGGCACGCTGGGCCTCAACAAGGAGAGAGATAGCCGGCAGGCTTAAAGTAGGAAATTCATTCATTCATTTTTTTTCTTTATCCTTCCAAATATTCAATTGAATTTTGAACCTGTTTTGAGTTTAAATCAAAACCAGTCAGCACAAAAAAATATGCACCAGCATGTATGCACAATCCATGTTTCTAAACTGTATGATGAATTTTAAGATATTTAAAACTATTTTTTTATATTCTCATGAGCACAAAAAATCAAAATTAAATCTTTTTAGACATATTTTAAGAATAACAAATTTTAGGGTGTTACAATTCTACCCCCTTAAAATGAATCTCGTTCCGAGATTCGAAAGATGGTGGTCAAGAATAGTGATATTCCGCCTTTGTATCTTCTTCACCTCTATGAGTAGTTCCATTTTCTTGATGAAGTATCCGCTTTACTTTGCCTAACCAGGTAACCTTCTTCCACATAGCGTGCCCAACTAATTCCAAGTTGTTGCTAGGTGCTTCGAATAACTCTCAAGTCCAAACCAATTCCCACATAACTTTCAACTATTAAGCCACTTCTCTTTTCCTTTTGAAGAAACTTAAATGATACTATAGCAAGGAGCTAGCTTAATATTCACAACAACACTCTATGCTTCTCAATACTGGCAGCTTGAAATGGTTGTAAGTTAAGTCAATGGTGTGACAAGCTTTTAATCCCGCTTGTTCCAAAATGCCATGCAACAACTCACCTTGTTTTGCTATATCTCTTTTTAATCCATAGCAAATTAATCTCTATCTTAATATATTCGCATTCCAACATATCCTCCTTACTTTTTCAATCCATGGTGTCGTTCGAATCTCCTTAGCATAACTTTTGCTAATTAAGGACATTGACAACGACTTTTGCATTTCCTATGGTGATAGTACTTTTCCAAGTCATAACATTTGATCACTCAACCCAACAATGAGATCACAAACTTCAATTTGATCCTTAGTGAAAAACATTATCCATACTCTCATGACCTTGCGAATGGCACTCTCGACTCAATAGGATAATACCCCTAAACTTCCAAGGCACAAACCATGTCTGAGACCTATGGGTTATGGGGCCACTATAACTCCTAGTAATTTTACTAGCCTAATCCCATCCTAGCAAAGGTCCTTTAACTTCTTATGATCCGTGACCTCACTCTAATGTCTAAATGTTACTTTCAAGCTCTATTCTGCATAACTTTAGAGCATACATCAGATTATCTTACTCACGCCTTCATAGTTGACTCGATGCAAAAACTTATATACTTCTTACTTCGACCTCACCCATATTGGACTTTCCTTCCAATTTCCATAATGAATAACTCTAAAACATAAGCAAATAGTCCAACACACTTCTGTAACTGACATGATGCTTAATCCACTACTTTTCTTTGCACAACGTTAATCTTACTCCAATTAGCTTGCTCAAGTAATCCCAAAACTATGATGCTACTCCAAACCAATTTTTTTTAAGCAACAACTTTTGTTAAATCAATTCTCTTTTGTGGTTAAGAACTAAACAAGAACCAATGTTTCTAGGGCTAACTTATAATCTTGATATAGCAACTCCATAAAGGCCAACTTTGAGAGATGATTCTTATTCCTCGGTGTTGTTCGAATTCTCATAGCACCATCCACATGCTAAGAGCATCGATAACGACTTTTGCTTCTCCAAGTAATAACATTGCTCCAAGTCACAAACCTCTGATCACTCGAACCAACATGGGATCTCAAACTTTAATTATTCACACTCTTTGTGAATGCCACACTAGACCCAAAAGAATAGTACCTCCAACACTCCAAGTAATAATGAATTTCCAATTCAATTACAAGGTACTGGCTTAAACCCAACCTAACCAAGGTCTTATGATCCACAATGGAGGTCCCTCTTTAGATCCAAGTAGGTACTACTTTATCCAAACTACTCAATGGATAACTCTAGATCATAAGTTAAATAGTTCCTCTACTGCTCTCATAGTTGACTTGATCCACAAACCTCTATAGTTCTCACTTAAACCTCATCCAAAATCATGCCAAGATGCATCATAGACGAAACTCTTGTATCCCATATGTTAATGCCTTGGTAACTCCAAGTCACTCTTACATACATAGGGCGGATTCCAATTTCATCACATCTCACTAACTTTCCTAAGCACTTCCACATGGTTCCACCACTAGAGAGACGACCTATGCAAGTAGAAAACTTTCCTTCGTCCCAAACTTACCTACACAAATAGGTGCAACATCAATGTAACGCCCCAGAGTCCAAACGGCTCAGATCCACTCTGCACGTTGAGCGAACCACACCTACCACCCATCCCACTTATGCTTTCGTCCTAGCTTCGCATAAAAGGATTAACCCAGGGATGGTGGGATGGACTCTAGAAGCCTTATATGTTGGTCTATCCCACTCTAAACAACCAAGGTGGGACTAAACTCTGCACAACATCCACATGGACCACCATGGGCCAAACTCTAATTGGACCAGGTGTGACAATCAAGATCTTCTAAATCTTCATAGTACCAACCATAGTTGTACAAGATCTCCTTCCTGATCTCTTTGCAATTGATCCAACTCTTTTATCAATCTTGAGCAAAGGAAAATTTATTTGGTGGTGACTTCTCAACCATTCGATTACCAGATACAGTGATGCAAAATGTTGGAATGCACGAAATCTCCATCTTGCAACTCCTTCCAAGTGGCTACCCCTCTTAAAAAATAAACTAAGGGAACAATTGGCAGCCTGCATCTTCTTCTGAGTCAGTTAACATATGAGAAAGATGAAGAACAAGCAATCTGAAATTCCTCACGAGCAGAAAAACAACAGTGCAGTAAAACATCCATAACTCTTGTTCTATTAATCTAATAGAGTTGTACTTTACACCGTTGGAAAGCTTATGAAATTTTCTTCAACTCTCTTATATAACACTTCTCCAGATTCTGAATACTTAAATGTCTAAATCATCAAATACCAGAAACTGTTCAGGGCTTCCAGACAGCGGAGAAACATCATCAAAGAACAGCTATATCTCCCAACTCAGATCTGATAAAGGGTGATTCTTGTGGCATTGAAAAGGTACGGAAGTCTAGTTATTCCTAGTAAAATTTCATAAACTTTGCTTGATCCAATTATGAGATATAACTAAAACTTCACTGACTGCTCTAGAAATCAGCAAAAGCAAGAACATGACAGATCAACCCCACTACAAAATTTATTAACCTAAGCCTTAGTTCTATGCCTAAATGAATTTGTGGGATACAAAACTTCATTACAATCATTACAAAACTCCAAATCAAACAAGTACATAATGACAACACAACAAACACTTCAAGGTACATGAAGCACACAATGACTCAACTTGAGCTGCTACCGTTGTTCTCACGTCTTGGGTAAAGTTCTTATAACTTATCTACAGAGTACGCAAGAATGTGGTGAGTGAGAACCCTATTAGCATGTTAAAGCAAGGAATGAAGATGGAACAAAGGTTTTCCAAAATAAAGCATTAAGGAGGAGACCAATCATCAAGGATTGAGAGGCAATAGAGAGTAAAATATCAAGGTTTTGAGAACAAGAAGTTTTATAACAACTTCTAAACCTTCTAACGACCAGTTCTAATTAGGCTTGTGTCCTACAGCCGGCATTGAGCTGATACCACTTTGTAACATCCAGTTTTAAGGACAAAACCAAGGCACACCATATGTGGAGTCCTGAAAGTCAAATCCCACATATAGCTACAAATAAGGGGTGATATCATATAACAATGCTTAATATATAAAACATATTTATAACAAAAGACATCACCTTAGATAGCACACAATGGAAAGACACTCCGATCTTCAAATGTGGACTCCACTCTATTGGATCCAACTGACTGGTTGATCACAAGCCCAAACTTCTCCTGAGGTGTGGGGGAAATTGCAAGAATGAGTCCATGTCGAACTCCACAAGTATAGCAATAAGGTACCCATAAACCCATAATCATTGTAACATAATAATGGTAAGCATAAAATAGTAAATTATGAACAATTAATCAACATCGGCCATCATCTTTAATGTAAGTGTCTCCAAGGCCGCCCATATCCTTGGACAAGGCTAGTATACCAGTTTAATAAACTCTGCGCAGAGGTGTACACTTTCACTATGAGCCGTGATTTACCCTTTCGCCCGAGGTGGCCCTACCTCTTAGCCCACTACCAAGGAAGGCCGGCAGGGTTCACTATGAAGCCTTTCAAAAGTTTCGTCTAAAAAGCCAGGGCGCTAAATCATCAAAATATAGAACCCCTCTTCTTGCAAGGCACACAACCGCAACCTATACTCTGCATTCCGGGACAGCGGCAGGTCTATACCCGAATCAGCACTTCCTCCGACTCGTTAAAAAAAGGTCATCATACTGAACTAAAACCATAGCCATGTAGCCCTCACAGTTGTACTGTAAATCCCGGAGGTTCAGTCACAGACAAGTCCATATGTTGGTAAAAGTCACTTTTATTATTCGTTGCTTAAACATTTATTAAGTCACATGATCATGATTCAGAAACTAAATCCAAACCATACTTTCCTTAAACTGAGATCCTTCTTTTAAGTCCAAACCTTCAAAGAACTTCTTAAACTCCAACTTCTTCTAGATTACCACGCAAATCTTACCGACTGGACATGATCGAAGAACAGCACACAAACATCCATGCAATCATACATGAAGCAAACAATAGAACTATATTAGAGCGGTACACCAATCGGAGATAAAATAGTTTTAAAATCTTTTTAAACTAATATACATGCCACTACGATCACACAGACGTAAAGATCACCGAAATCGGAGCTACGATGAAACCGAAACAACTACCGAAGCATTTACTTTGAAAAGAAAACTATAGGTTTCGTTTATGTTAATTATGTAAAAGTATGTATATCTAGATAAATATCTAAATCATATTGAGTCAATTTGTATGAATTAGAAAACTAAGATAACTCATTATATTTTATTTATTCTATAAGTGTTGCCGAACAAATTATGCAAACTAAATTAAACATAATGGCATTTCAGAGCACCTATTTTTAAGTTAAATATATGCAATGTGGTTTAGCTATACAAATTACAAATAGATAACTATATTCATGTAGTGAATAATTTAATAAAGAAATAGTTATGGCTTGAAGGATTTATGATCAAAGGGAACATGAAAATCAATGAGCTCTAAGGACGTATACGATGCATGAACTGATCAAGGGCATTGCATTGTTCTAGAGTAGAATTTTGAATAAAGAAATAG
>DXKC01048760.1:0-12365 GCA_031170775.1 Cymbopogon citratus
CCTCTCCTTTTATATTGCGCTGGGCGACGGGGGCCCACCAACCATTAGGGTTGGGCGCCCCCGATCAGGGCGCGAGAACAAGGCCCAGATGGCCGTTGGGCCAGATCTGGTGGGAGATCAATCCAACAACGCATAGTGTTTCGGTAAACACCACGCATGAACTCACTGCAATCACACGCTGACACGTACATGTTCTTCTATGCTACTTTCTCTGTTCATGGTAGCATGTAGTTAGAAACAAACCAAATTTGGAAGCCGCTGAGCCGCACCATGACAATTTCTAGAACACGGGTACGTGCACACGGTGGTGGGGATAGAGAAAAAAGCACGCATATATCCCTATGCAATTCTTTTTTATATAGTTGCTTTCCCTTTCAATTCAATGCAAGAACAACGAACAAGATGATGAGCCCTATACTACCCTCATCTGCAATCTGTGCTTAAAATAAAAAAAGGCACTATATATGTGCATGTCCATTAGTCCATAGTCCACACCACCACTATCTATGACGCGATCGTGGACCAAGCATGGTGCTCTTCTATATATATGCGCCATATATATATGGAAGAAACTCGCCTGATCTTCTCCTCTGACGATGACATGGCGCCGATCATACGCCCTGCGTAAGCATGATGGCTTGCTGATGCCCATATATGCCTGGCAGAAGACCAAATTGCTGCCCGGTGCACCTCCCCGTTCCGCTGCCTCTTGTGTTTCAACACGAGGCACAGGGCGAGGAACTGCAAGCGTCAGCATCGTCGTCCGTCCAGCACCCTTCAGCGGAGCGAGTTCAGGAGGCTCTTGGCGTGCCAGAACCATGTCATTATCGGACAGATTCTTTGTCCGGCCTCTTCGACGTCGACTGTAGCGGGTGGCAGCTCACAGCCCTCCCCGCACGCCCCATGCGGTGGCTCGGTCAGAGCAATGCAGGGGTCTGTGGGGGTGCCAATGGTGCCCGTCATCGACGCCGGCGATGCCGGAGCAAGCGGACAAGGGAGGTCAACATCGTCGCGACCCCTGCCTACGCCGACAACACCATCGCCTACATCGACCCGCTCGTGCTAGCGTTGTATGAGGGCACTCGGCCTCCAGCATGGGTTGACCCGATGCTCGATGAGCTCGCCGCTTCGCCTCTCATGGGGCGGCCAGCTGGGACTACTGCGCTGCACCCGTTCGCCGCCACGGATGGTTGAACTTGAATTCACAGATGCTACATCTTTGGGGCGGGTGTGCGGAGGACACCCGTTCGCCGCTCCAGATGACTGCACTTGGCTTCGCAGATGCCGAGGCTTAGGGGGCGGATGGGCTGAATCCCTCCGTCGATGCTGCGGTAGTGGCCGCTGATGACATCAACGTCGGCGTCCTCTTCATCAACTCCCTTCAGCTGCCGCTACAGGAAAGTCTCCTGCACTCACCATCGAGTCGGCGCGTCATGCATTGGGAACCCCCTCTTCGTAGCACTAGACTCGCGGCCAAAACTGATTTCCGCGACCCCAACCCGGAGAAGCAAGCTAAGCGTGTGCTGGTGAACAAGTGGGAGTGCAGGCCGGACAATGCCAATTCTGACATTCCAGATGACACTATCGCTGTCAAGTTTCATGCAGCGTTGACAGAACCCGTACCCCCTGGAAATGGAAGCGTCGGACAAGATCATGCTCTTGCAAACCGCTGGAATCGCGGCTACCGAGGTGACGTCCTGAGCTATCAACGCGCGTCAGGCCTCCTTCCCGTCTTTGTCGCGTCATTGTTTACTTAGTTAGTACAATCTTGTTCTCCACTAGTTGGTTATTTGTATTTAGTATTCCTCTAGAGTGGGTACAGCTGCTCGCCGTAACCCTCTTTGGAGTATCTAAAACTTCCCCCTTCCACTTAATGAAATATATGCGATGCACGCTTTCGAAAAAAATTGATTAGCTATTGCGATATGCTCGCTAAATTAGGTGCGTATCAATTCGATTGATTAGCTACTGGCTTTACATGGAAATGGTCAGAAAAATGCAAATATAGAGACAGAGATCGAGAGGGGAAAAAAAATATTTCTGCCTCGCTCCATTATTCAGATGAGCTGATGATTTGTTCTATAGATAGATAATGATGGGTACACCTGAGGCGTACAGTTAAAGGCCTAAAAGAATAACATACATATAGTGCCCTTCTTTATTTTATTGCATGATTCTCTCTCTTGTTTTGGATAACAAGTATAACTAATTAAGATTACAATGCGTGATACTACTGTATATATCTGAAAAAACCAAGTTATTCCCTACCCACGAAAGGAAAAAGGGAATTATCCACTATGAGTTGTTTTGACTGAATCTCCCTAAGGGTCCAAGCTGTATATATATTAATTTTATTTTTATCAAAACCGGAATGGTTGCAAACGAACAATTACATATAGGGAGAATTATGTGTGCGGTTCTAAAAAAATGAGTCTTAGGTGTATGACTTTTTTTAGAACTTAGCTCTAGGCCCTGAAATTTCAATTTCATTGCTTCTACGGCCTTCTGTCCATTTTCATCACTCGATGGTATTAAGGAGAAAAGGACTATTTTACCCCCGGTGGAAAATGCAGGGTATTATTTGTTTGTTGTATATTTGAGTAGTATTAAACTAATAAATTCACACACAACCACATAATCAAGTGCACATATATATTGCAATAAATAAGCTTATCAAATACATAAAAATTTTGTCTACGCATCATGAGATGGATGGCTAAGGTTGAATTATAATCAAGTGCACTCGTATATAAGCGTATTATTAGGTATTTCTAGAATTATATTTTTCTATAGAAAAACAGCCATAATGCAGAGTCATGTCATCATGATGATTGCATGAAGCTAGGAACGCTCGTGCAAAGCAGAGCATGAGCATGGAACAGAGCAAGTGGTGCTCGGCGTACAGCGCACGGCTCGGCCGGAGTGGTGGCTTCGCCATGGCTCACCAAGGGCGTGTTTGGCAGCGGGCCAAATGGGTGGCTCGAGCTCCCGAGCTGCAACAACTCGTGTTTGGTTCACCTGGCCTAGCCTCGGAGCCTGTTCCGTACGGGATTTAAAGCAGCCTCGGGCAGGCCTTCGAAAAACGATGCCACCCTCCGTTTTTTGGCAGCCTGGCTCGTTCGAGTCGTCTGTGCGCCCATGTGCGTGATGGAGTTACCTCCCGATTTCCCAATCTCACCCCACTCCTCTGTGCGGTCATCTTGCCGGCCGTTGTCCAACGCACGCCGCTGCCGCTGGGCGGGTATGGTAGCCGCTGCCGCGCGAAGCCATGGTGAGATGTGTATGCGGCGGCTCCTGGCGGTGCAGGCGGTCGGCCTTCATCGTCGGCGAGCAGGGTATTGATTCTCCTCGATCCAGCGTTGACCCGGCGGCGTTCCTCGCCATGTACGCCGCCATCTACTGCGTCGGCTTTCATCGACGTCGTCTGCCTCGGAGTCGGAGCGGATCTTGGCCAGGATGCGCTCTACGCCCTCGACCACCTTGGCGTACGCCGCCGTGCCATCTGGGTCGCTGCCGTGACCAGGAGGTTGAAGCCCGCCGTCCGAGTCGCGCTCCAGGCCTGGGCGGCATCTCCGACGACGACCTCCGCGAGATGCTCGCTGAGGGCGACTTTGACGGCGATAACACGCTCAGCGGGATGGAGATGGAGTACGCCGGCATGAGCTTGGGTCATGCTCACGGCATGCTCGATGAAATGTCAACAAGACGAGAAATGTGAGAATCTGGTGGTAAGGCTACCGAACTATGGCGCAGGGTAACCATATCAAGTTGAGGCACAAATCAAACACAATCTCAGTCTACCCAGGCCTATGTGAGCCAGTGAACCAAACACACGAACCTGTACCATTTGAACCTGTCTCTGGCTGGCCATAGCCAGGCCAGGCGGCCAGGCCAGCCGGATGCATCGCAGCAAACACGCCCTCACCTGCCTGCCTTTACCCAGGAGAGCGGTGAGGAACAGGATGCTGCAGCGGTGTCCGCTGCTGGTGCGGCAGAAGCAGAGAGGGATAGGAACAAATAAGCGGAAGGGTATCTTGGTCATTCCGTATGCCAACTAGTGAGTACAACCTTAAAGGCGTCCGCAATGGTGCTAGCTACGTAGCCAGCTGACGTGGATATGAGAGATAATAGTGAAGACTATTTTATACTCCATCCGTCCAAATGAACATGCAATTCTCACGTCCTCAGAAATCAAACGTTACAGACTTTGACTAAATTTATATAAAAAAATACTAACACTTATGACACAAAATAAATACTCTTAGATTAGTTATGAATATATTTTCATAATAACTTATGAGACAAAGTTATAAATGCTAATATATTTTTCTATAAACTTGGTCAAAATTGACGTAGTTTGATCAGCACACTTTTCATACTTGCATGATCATTGGGACAGAGGGAGTACATTGTTTTATTATTGAGCCCACATGTTTATCTCTCAGAGTCTCGAAGTACGTAAAATAGACTAGCTATTTAGTCATCACTAGTGACCGCTCTCTCTCCTATTTTTTCTTTGTGTACGTCATAATAGCTAGCCAAATAACTAGTAGTTGGGAAACGTACTGACAGACCTGACACAAGACCATAGAGGTAATAAAATTTTGTTTTAGGGTCATAGAAGTTGGAAAAAAAATAAGACCATACAATAAATACTAGCTATTTTTTTCAAAGCCATACACCTAACCTAATTTAATTCTCCTCCGCCATATATGTACTTCACACACCCAGCCAATTTGGGACCTCGGCAAGACTTTTCTTGTACTCACTTGACGACTTTGACGCATGTTTGACAACAATGTAAAAAGAATCTAAATTTTATTCGGTGTCATCAAGAGTTTTTCTTTAAAAAAAAAACGACTGGTGCTTCTGAAGTGGCCCGGCACAAATGGGATAGGAAAGGAGCTCCGGTATCATCTGGGCTTTTTCTTCTAAGCCCAATCTCGTAGCCCACTGTGCGGCCCAACCCAAACGCGATGACAAAGCAGCCCATGGCCCCCCATGAGAAACGCCACCATGTGCCGTCGCTCACCAGTCGCCACACCCACACCGCTCCCGCCGCCATTGCTGCTGCTCGTCGAAGCTCCGCCCGCCGCTGCCGCCATGGACGCGGACCCGGACCTCGACCTGGACCTGGACATGGACATGGATATGGAGGCGCTGGCCGACGACACTGACGCGGCGCTCGCCGGCGACAGCGGCGGCGAGGCCGAGCGCGCCGAGGCCGAGGCTGAGGCCGAGCGATACGAGGCCGCCGAGGCCGAGGCCGACATCCTCCGCGACCGGTTCCGCCTCGCCGTCATCAGCATCGCCACCGCCGAAGGTATCGTAGCATTATCATCCTCTGGCGCCTTCCTTCGTTCTTGTTGGGAGTTAAAAGTCGTACAGTTTTGCTGATCTGGGATGCGGCGTCTGCGCAGGAAAGAAGGCCGGGATGACGGTCGCCGACCCCGTTGTTGCCTGCATCGCTGATTTGGCGTTCAAGACCGCAGGTCCGTCCCCCCGGAACCCTAGCTTTCCCTCCGTTTCTCTGTAATCAGGAACTGCTTGTGCACGTTATTTCTCTTCGGTTCTTTGCAAGGTCCCATCTTATTCTGAACCTCTTCGGAGAACAATTTATCTCCATCTGCTTGGGTTGCCAAGTTGACTGCTTCAGTAAAATTGGTTTTTGTAGGAAATGCAGTGCTTGGAGTAGACAAGAACTAGTTTCAGTATTTTGCAGACTAGTTCTTGAAAAAAAAATTGTTCGGTTAGTTATTATCTAAGCACACGTTTAGTAGTATATGGTTGGCGCTGGAGAAAATATGAATGGTTAATTATGGATGCCTGCAACTTTTGATGTCCACCAAGCTTAGATTTTGTAAAGTTTGTAAACTTTTGTGGAGATAAACTGAAAGGATAGCAATTCCTTACTCCTATTTCCTTATCACGATATTCCACTAGGCTTTGATATGACAACCAAATAGTTAGTAATCACAGCCTGTATTGGTGTAAAGTCTGTCTTTCATGCTCTGAATTGAGACCTCACAAGTTTGTCTTGGCGGCTTGCATACTGAAAGATTGTTCGTTCCCTGCTTCTGGTCGAATTTGAAAATCTAGAATGTAGTTTTGCTTTTCTTTCTCTGCATAATTTGAGACTTATGACTGTGTAATTTGAGATGTCCTGCCCCTTGGCCCAAAACTTACTTGCAGGATTATTTCTTTGCTTCTACCCTTGTGTGTATTTTCGTTAAGAGGTATTAAAAGTTCCAAACATAACAACGCCTCACCGTTTACGGTGAACACCCGTTCCAAGATGTATCAGGAATTGGACCTAAAATCCATTGCATTGTAGCTATTATTGTTTTTTTACATGTCACTTTCGTGTGGTCTATCGATATGCTATACAGTATACTAGTTAAATGTGATACCTACTCGTGATGTAGACAGAAACACACCTGTTTAATCATACACATGTATGCAACTGATTTCCAAATATTGGCAGTTCACTGTTTACACACTTCAGTAAGTTCAGTTAAATCAAAGCTTATTGAAGATTGTCCCACTATGTCTTCAAAGTGCAAACTTCACAACCATACTGTTGGAGTGACCCAGTATATTCATATAGAAAGCAATTGTTGAGCACATAGATTTTCTATCTTTAGACCTCTTGCAGAGAAATTGTTGTCTTGCCACAAATTAACGAGTGCATAGCTACAGTGATTAGTGACGATGAAATAGATACATTGGGTCGATGAACAAGTGTCCAGTTGAAAAGCAAAAGCAATCTGAAGCTTGGCACTTACTAGTAGCTATTTTAAATTGTATCGCATCCTTAGAGAGAAAAAATGGTTCTGGATCTACATAGATTTGTGCCTGTGGGAACTATATGAATATTCCATTTAACATCTTTCGTGCAATGTACAGAGCAGCTAGCAAAGGATGCAGAGTTGTTTGCACAGCATGCCGGTCGCAAATCTGTCAGGATGGATGATGTGATACTCACAGGTACTTGACAGTAACTTGTTCTGCTGATTCTGTAACAAAGGGGGACAAAAAAAATGTTTGGCTTCTTTGAAGTTAGTATATCTTGTTACATTTTGGCTTGTTTGAACTATTTGTACCTGTACGCTCTCTTTTCCTTTGATCGATGTGCAGAACTCGTTTTGGTCCTCACCTAAAGCTTTCTCAGTTTGATAGTTGTTCTTTGGCATGTAACTCCAGCTCACAGGAATGAGCATCTTATGGGGATGTTGCGAACCTTCTCTAAGGAGCTGAAGGGAAAGGATCCTGCCAGTGAGAGGAAGAGAAAGAAATCGTCGAAGAAGGATGAGAGGGTGGTGATTGACGTCTGATTCAGATATGTGTGATCACGAGGTCCTTCTGGCTTGTACAGCTTCGTTGTGCTTGTGTCGATGCTATCTTCCATGTTATTTTGCAGAACTGGCTTATTCTACAAACACTTTCATCCTAACCAGTTAGTTGTACTTGAGCTTGTCTTCTCTCAACTGCATAATGCATTGGTGCTGAGTCTAGGAGGAGCTTTGTGTTGCTGAGAATCGCGGTCCAAGATAAGAAAGCAGCGCAGCAGCCAAGCTGGAGCACTAATTAAGCGACTGCAAACAACAAACGGTGTCCGTGGTTACTGGTTATAGCGAGGAAGGCCTTGTTCATGAATCATGAGTCAATAGCCATGGATGGTCTGATGGTCTCCTTGTCATCGTACTCCGTAGTTGATGCTAGAAAGACCGAACAATGTCACTAAAGCTTATTACATAAACTCACCATAATGTTTAGGTTGTGTTTTGTTGAGCTTTTGTAAAGTATTTCTGTTGTCAAAAAAATTTTAGAAGACGGGTAAAACCCAAAACAAACTGCTTTCACGTAGTATTTCTGCTGACGATAAAGATAGACGGTACGATTTCATAGCATATAACTCAAGACGGTTTTTCTTCTGTACACTAATCAAAGTACATTTTTCTTAATTTATTTAAACCCTAGCTGCTTCTTTTTCTGAATCAATCGGCTCTGCACTCTGAAGCCAAAGCAGAGGCTCCATGGATCCCATCAGTAAGGTTCCATTTGGATCCTAAGGAATTTTAAGAATCCGGATAAAAATAATCCCAACAGTTTTATTGGATTTTGAGAATTTAAAACTCTGTAAGTTAAGATCTTTATAAAATCTAGACCGTCTAGATGATAATCTAGGATAGTGGGATCTTCTTTCTATCGGGATTCTCAAAATCCAAAGGATCCAAATGGGCCTGAGTAATTTTGAAAATTTCATGTTTTTTTTTTCCCGTGGAGGAACTTATATTGATCTCTGAAAATTATCCAACTATAACTTTCATAATCATAATAAACTAGCGCCAACAAAAAACAAGTTGCTTAAAGAAGTAGGAATGGCAAAAGTAGGAGAAAGTAATGGAAAATAGCACAAGAGATCCTGGAGTTGAAATATGGTCTTTCCACAATATAGATATAGTAATATATATAGGTTGCCTCTAAATGACGTGTATTTTGTATCCAATGGAGGGAGTACTACTCTACTTGAGCTAGCCAAACTAGCCAAAAGTGTTAAAGAGCAAAATTTGCTACCCACTTGTGGATGTGCACGCCCACCTCATCTCTCTCTTATCTTCTTTCCTTACTTTCAGCCATTGTCCTATCCTGCATCCACCATGTGGCTAATTTAGGATGTCAAGCTAAGGTTAGAGATAGAAAGAAGAACAATACAAACATGTGGAGTGGATGGATGAATTTTTTGCAGTCAAAGAGATAAGGATTAGATACCCCTACAGATTTTGATAGCTTTTATATCTACTATGAGATACATTAAGCTAGCATTTGTTTTTTTTCGAATAAACAAAAGATTTGTGTATCATTACATTAAGAAGAAGAGTTTGACAAACATACAACGTGCTTCTAAGAGCGCCGGCAGTCAACGCAGCCGTAGCTGGACCATCATAACGAAGAATCTCTAGATCGATATTACATAAAAAAAAGAACCGAAGTTGACGCTATGCAAAACCTAGGAGGTGGCCTTGCGCCTTCACGACCGTCTCTGCGGCTGAGCAACAGGCAGAATTGCGTCCAGTGCCTTGGCCTCTTCCAAATTATTGACTTCTTATTCTTGTCAACAAAACGGCCTCACACGGAGGAATCATGATCTCACACATATTCAACATATCTGAAAATACATCTTTCGAGAAAATTTAAAAAGTCTGAAAATAGACTCTACGTACTATTTTACTTGACAAGCTCGTAGATACAAATTTTATATCGTCTTTGTTACAAATTTTATACCGTCTTCGCTTGACTACACACGAAGCTATATATACTACTTCCTCTGTCCCTTATTATTTGTCGCTCTGTCCTTTATTATTTGTCGCTGTTGGTGTGTGTGCCACAAGTTTGACTCGATTTGTAGAAAATATGTGCAATATTTGTGTCTTTAAATAAATTTGTTAAAAAATCAGATTCAAAGATCTTTCTAATGATACTAATTATACATTATAAATATTAATATTTTTAAATATATAATTGCCGGCAGTTGTTTCTCGGGAAGCGTAAGTGACAAATAAAAAGAGATAGTATGTGCTTATAATTCGTGTGTTTGCGTGCGTGAGAGAGCTAGCGTGTGTAGTGTACGTATAGTCTAACCTTGATAAAGGTTTTGAACGCTGATCCACTGATTATTGGATGTCTAATTAAGGAAAAGGCAGCATACCATTCCATTTAGTGAGACCGCCGAGCTGCGCGCGACGACTGCATGCTCTCTGAAAACAAGAGCTGCTAATCTTGTCTCCTCATCACCACATTGTTGAAAATTAACCTTGTCTCTTTGTGTCAATCAATCCATCAATCAGCTTAGAGCCCAATGCAATGGTTTTTGCTAATGCTAAAGAGAAAAAGGGTTCCTGCACGAACCAATCATGCATCATGCGCCAGGCGGCCAGGGTACTCGTAATGCTTAAACCTACCAAATCATTGAAGTGAGGATAGCAACAAAAATGCTCAACCCCCAACGCACCTCTTGCGCAGTCGATTCATATCAAAAATACCTAAACCTAATGATCGAAGTGCTTCTTGTGGACGTGGAAGAGCAGCAGTTGGATGGATCAAGATAAGCATCCCCATTATGGATCGATCATGCTGCAAATTAAAGCCGACGTGTACTTTTGTCATTTGTTTCTCCAAAAGGTCCACTACTAATCTGCCAGTAGGATTGCCTGCCAAATTCTTGCGAGTAGTTGTTAATGCCGATTTGGAGAAAACCCACTGCTGCACTACAACTCGTGTATCATCAGTTGTGAAATTCAAGAGCCGTCCGCCGCGCAAAACCTGACCTGAACTAATCAAGGCCGATCGAGCTCCCTTTTTCAGTCCTTTTCCCCAGTGATCAAGTACTAAAAACTAACGGCCGGTGTGCTGTGCACCGGACCACCGATGAAACCGAATCCCCGGGGCCTCATCACTACAGCACTTGTTCGTGTCGTGTTCGTCTGAAACGTTTGGTCACATTTTGTTCCCCTGCTACAATCCTCGTGCAGCCCACATGCTATGCGAGGATCGCCCAACAGTGGCCTGCGGCAGTTTCAGCAGTGATGAGCACTTCGCCGTCCGTCCCGTCCTATTGCTGCCTCGCCCGCCGCAACTGCCAGAGCCAACACCCGCCGGCCACAACACGAAAAACTCTGAAACCAGCTTGGACCCCGGTCCCGGTACTACAGCGCTCTGTGTGTCCAACTTTACCGTCAAGGCCTTGTTTAGTTGGCTAAAGTTGGCACCACTAAATTTAGTGTGTATAACTGTAGTGTATTGTAGTATTTCGTTTGTATTTTATAGAAGTTATTCAAATATTGACTAATTAGGCTCAAAATGTTTGTCTCATAAAGTATAACCAAACTGTGCAATTAATTTTTTATTCCGTCTACATTTAGTACTTCATGCATGTGTCAGCATTTTAATGTGATAGATAATCTTTTTTTATAGTAAATTTGGTGATAAATTTTGAAAAATAAACCAGGCCTCAGGTACTATCATCAGGCAGCAACTTTTCCTGTCCTCTGTCATCACACACAGTACTACAGTACAGTGAATGACTGCAATGGCGTGACGGCAGGCTCGTGGCTGGCCGAGCGGCCCGGCCGTGGGCATGCCAAGAACAGCCAGGGACGCCGCCTGGACATGGGGACCGGGACGACGGGATCGAGACGGGCTTCTGCGTCTCAAGAATATGCCTGGTTTACACGGTCTCCAACCAGATAGCCAAACCGTAACCTAAATCTAAAAGTAGGATTTGTTTAGTTTGCAGAATTGGTTCACCAAATTTACTATATAAAAAAAAGATTATCCGTCAAATCAAAATACCGTCACATGCATGAAGTACTAAATATAGATGAAATCAAAATCTAATTACACAGTTTGGTTCTACTTTATGAGACGAACATTTTAAGTCTAATCAGTCAAAGTTTGAATAATTTTTATCAAATACAAACGAAATACTACATAAATTTTGTTACAGTAATTCTGGCCTCAATTCAGAAAACTAAACAAGGCCGTAGCTAAAATTAGAGTGTGTTTGGTCACCTGCATACACCACGCCCTGACTCTACATATGCAGCAATCGAGTGTTTGGTTGTATGGATGGAGGTTGGGGCCTGTCCCATGCGATGCAAGATTCCCTCCTGAACTCATACGCCAGAAATGCTCGTTTCTCCACGGCCAGGCTCGCGCGAGCGCAGGAAGCATGCGGATGGTGCATGTAGACAAACGATGCTTGCATGCAGAAAACCAAACAAAATCTCTGATCAGCCAGGCTCCATGAGTGCGACAACCAAACGCTGCCCATCTGCTGATCTGCATGCGTTTGACCCCTGCAGCTTGGGTGAGCAAGTACAGCCTGGTTCATCTCAGAAGTGAACCAAACACGCCCTTAGCGCTCCAACAGAGAGGACGCAGTTAGAGCATGCATTTTGCGGACGAGCCGAGCTAGGACGCAATTTGGGTTTGTTGTTAGAGATGTCTAAATTTAGGTTGCGTGACTATTGTCTGTGCAAGACCCAAACGAAAAGAATGAGGGTCGTATTTAGGTTCTCTTTGTTGGAGATAATCTTAGATTGCAAATTTTTGCAATTCTAACATTGTACCACTTTTTATTTGTATTTGATAATTAGTGTCAATTATAAACTAATTAGACTCATTAGATTTGTCTCTTGATTTACAGATAAACTGTGCAATCAGTTATTTTTTTATCTACATTTACTGCTCCATGCATGTGTCCCTAGATTGATGTGATGGAGAGAGTGTGTGAAAGTCCCTAGTTTGGTTTTGGATAATTGATGAAACCCTAGGACTAACCTTTGATCTAAGTGTGAGATTTA
>DXKC01048768.1:0-12694 GCA_031170775.1 Cymbopogon citratus
TGTACTATCCTTATTTCCTAAGCAAAACAGCCTTGCTGATGCTGTCCACTGGCAAAAGCAAATTTGACTTTCCTGTCACAGGCAGCAGCTAGAAAGCTCCATAATATACTACTAGTACTAGCACTAAACACAAGGATTAGTTCTAACAGATTTCTTCTCATTTGACCTGTTTGATGTTCAGATGTTCGTTTTCTTTTGATTCAAGAATTCTGTATCAAATCTTCACGAAAATGGCCTGAGGAAGGAGCGTATGACATTCTTGGAACTGCATAGGCGGACCCAGCGCCCGGCGAGCCCGACCAGCCGCCCGGGCTCCTCAGACAAATAGACAGTGAAATGCTATGTTATGTAAGGATTGAAAATATATTTTTCTACATCAAATATTTATCATGCTAAAGTTTGCCCAGGCTCAAATATTTGGCTGGGTCCGCCACTGCTTGGAAGCATACACAATGTGTGATTTTCTCTTGTAGCGTATGTTTTATCATGTCTGTTGAAACAACTGATGTTGCGGTTATGAAGAATGAGATTGTGACTGCTAGAATCTGTCGGAGAATGTAGCATGTGGTGAGCTCTTGTGACTCTTGGTGACCTGGCAGAGCCGCCGAACTCGTCATGTCATGGCGCTTGGTTTCTCTTCTTGATCATGGCGTAGAACTGAAGCAGATATCGTAATGTAGTTGGACAGAGGAGCTTGGGGTCTCTGCTCATGATTTAAAACAGGGCACCTGAGGACCAAGCGTAATCGTGGGAGAGAGGAGTGTAAGCGTGTTGGTTATAGTCAATTTCAACCGATAATAAAATGAGCTAGGATGGCCAAATACAAAATTTAGCACCCGAGCTTACATGCTGACTTTGGTCAACATAACTAAAAAAATAGCTTTGTATTCTTACTGTATGGGTTAGCAACCTAACACATCTTAGGTACGGTGCCATTTTTTAACTAAAATTAAAAGTGTGATATGTTAAATTTGTGATTTTTTTAAAGATGGCTGGATCCAGTTGTGGATACGATTTTAGTCAATTTTTACTGATAAAATGAACTAGGATGGCCAAATACAAAATTTAGCACCGGAGCAAATATATATGCTAATTTTGGTCAAAATAACTAAAAGTATTCTCTGAAACATACCGTATGGATTAGCAACCAAACACATCTTGAGTACGATGCCATTTTAAAAACGAATTTCAAGGAACAGATGTTAAATTTGGGTGAAAAAGACGACTGGTTTGGATTCTCGTAGGATAACAAATGTTGAAATCGTCTGGTCACCAAAATCTCCTCCAGTTGTTTAGTACCATGTCGACAACTACAGATACTGGGCCCACACTCCGCCCCCACACTTTTTTCTTCCATTCTTGGTTGCCACAACACAACCCCCCCCCCCCCAACTCCCTAACCCGTCAGACAAATGGTGGCCTCCAATCGTCTCCTCCTTCGTCGCCTTGGGGCCTGGGGGAGCCAGAGCCGGTGCTCAGGACCGCAATGTGTGGTTCTGCACTGTTGCCTCCACCGCTCAACGGTGTCGCCTCGGTGGGGGGTCGTACCTGGACATGTGGAGGGAAAATGGTGGAGCGGGAGTGGCGATCGACAGAGCCGCACACCGAGCGCCCCCATCGAGATAGACGCGCTCAGGGAATCTCCCACACTCGTGGAGGACGTGTGGCATGGCAACAGAAGGCACAGGTTAAGGAGATGTTGAGGGTGTCATGGGAGTCATCAACATTGTCTCTCCTCTGAGCTCGTTGCCGCTCTTGGATGCGGCCCTCTGCCTCACCTCCCCACTTGGACTCGGACACTGCCCACTATCTTCCATCCCCTCCCTTCCTTACCTAGGCTCCAACGCGTTGCCTCAACTCCCCGCATACGCTCCGATTTGGCTCTTATGCCTGTCATCTCCACCGCTCAGGCCTAACATCGTACTCCGTCTCAACGTTGACGGATGGCATCGCTCTAGCTATACAACGCGCTCAGGCCAACCTCAATCTCTCCCTCAACCATGTTGTGGGCAATTTCACTCTGCCCCCGATGAGAGGATGGAGTGGAGGGAAGCCACAATTTTTAGCTCCACATCCCACCTGCACTTTCTCTTGACGGGACATGTGGGGCTTCAAACGCGAAGTTAGAGCGCCCCCAACACCTTTAGTTGGCTCCTTAGAATCCACAACCACCAATTTGGGGTCAAGCTTTGAATAGCATGAAAAGGGAAAAGATGCGAACGAGAAAGTTGATTGTTGGCTTCAAACCAACTTACGTTAATTTCATACATTTACCTTTTCTATCCCATAATATTAGCTGAGTACATATGTGATTGAATTTGTCATAAATAAAAGTACACTATAGGCCATCACATTTATCATGCAGCAGCTTAGAGTACAACTGCAGGCTAATGACAACCTTATTCACAGGACCTTTATCGAAAAAACCCCCTTGTTCACAGGACCAAGAAGATAAAATATCTACTCGTCAATTAAAAAAAGAAAAAGTGGCGAAAGCTCTAGCAGCTCCTGTTCATATTGTACTAGTTCACAGAAAATTTGTAACTTCTTTGGGTTTTTTTTTTTCCTTTTTGTTGCTTCAGCAATTAGTTCATGTGACTGTAAAGACGTCAGCTGCATTTTATAAGAACAACAATGTAATTTTATACTCACACAAATTTGCACACTCAAATCCTAAAGGCGATTTTATTTTAGGACAGATATTTGTACACTCAAATCCAGATATTTGTAATTTTTTATTTAAGGAAGTCTTTACCTTTATTTAAACTGAGAGGAGTATTTTACTATATATAAACAAAACTGGATAAAGGTAGAAATTATTAGGCACCTTTTTTTTATAAGGTTATTAGGCACCCTTGCCGAGGATCTGACGGCCTGGATCCATCCTCCAAATCCCCTGAACCCCCGCGACACCGTCCGCCGCGCCTCGCCGGCGACGCGCCGCCGAGCTCCCCAGAGGCGGCCGAGACTTCCACCGGCAGCGCCTCTCATCTACCGAGCGCGCAACATCCTCGATCCACGCCTCCTCTTCCCACAAATCCACGAAGCGCCAGCTCCATGGCCTCCACTGTAGACTGTGCCAGTGGGGGCAACCCACGGTGACGGCAACCGCCGGCGGCGGCGGGCCAGCAGGCGTCAGCAAATATCATAGGCACTTGCGCCGGTTGAGAGTCCGCCAGACACTGCTCTGCACCGCTGCGCGGCCTGTCAACGGAACAGAGGGTGACAGCAACGGCGGAATCAGGACGCCCAAATCCCACGCGGCAATGTCGTCTCGTGCCCGTGTCTCCTCCGCCATCTTCACCACCGCCGCTTCCTCCTCGCCGTCGCCGCGCGCTCCCAACCTCGCCCTCTCCGCCGCCACGGCACGTGTGCGGTCAGGGACGCTTCGCCCTGAGGAGGCACACGACCTGTTCGACGAATTGCTGCGTCAAGCCAAACCGGTGCCCGGGCGCGAGCTGAACGGGTTCCTCGCCGCGCTCGCGCGGGCACCGTCCTCCGCCGCCTGCAGAGATGGCCCTGCCCTGGCCGTCGCACTCTTCAACCGTGCGTCTCGAGCTCACGGCCCGCAGGTTTTGTACCCTACATTCCACACCTATGGCATCCTAATGGACTGCTGCACCCGCACGCACCGCCCGGAGCTAACACTGGCATTCTTCGGCCAGCTCCTCAAGACAGGCATGGGAGTCAACACCATCATCATCAGCAACCTTCTCAAGGGCCTTTGTGAAGCAAAGAGGACGGATGAGGCTTTGGACATCCTTCTCCATAGAATGCCTGAGGTGGGCTGTGTGCCTAATGTTTTCTCGTACTGCATACTTCTGAAGAGCCTCTGCTGTGACGGAAAGAGTGGCCAGGCAGATGAATTGCTACGGATGATGTCTGAAAGGGAAGCTTCCTGCTCGCCCAATGTGGTTGCATATAGTACAGTCATCGATGGCTTTTTTAAGGAGGGCGATGCTAATAAAGCATGTGATCTATTCAATGAAATGCTGCAGCGGGGCATTTCACCTGATTTAGTGACTTATAACTCCATCGTTCATGCACTGTGTAAGGCAAGAGCTATGAGTAGGGCAGAGGCTGTCCTTCGAGAAATGGTTAGTAAAGGTGTCGGGCCAGATCGCGTGACATATACTAACTTGATCTATGGATATTCCTCTATGGGCCAATGGAAAGAGGCAGTTAGGGTACTTAAAGAAATGACAAGTCGTGGCATCCTGCCTGATGTTGTTATTTTGAGCTCGTTAATGGCTTCCCTTTGCAAGCATGGAAAAGTCAAGGATGCTAGAGACCTTTTTGACTCAATGGCAATGAAGGGCCTGAAACCTAATATTTTCTCCTACCAAATTCTACTTAACGGTTACGCTACTAAAGGAAGCCTGGTTGATATGGCAGATCTCTTCAATTTGATGCTAGGAGACAGTATTGCACCTGACATCTATATTTTCAATGTGCTGATCAAGGCATATGCTAACTGTGGAGAGCTAGATAGGGCTAAAATTATATTGAATAAAATGAGGGAGCAAGGAGTGAAACCTGATGTGGTAACCTATTCGACAGTGATAGCTGCACTTTGCAGAATTGGTAAGATGGATGATGCTGTGGAAAGATATAATCGGATGATTGATCAAGGAGTAGCACCGAATATGTCTACTTACCATTGCCTGATTCAAGGTTTCTGTACTCATGGTGGTTTGCTGAAAGCCAAGGAATTGGTTTTGGAAATGGTGAGTAAAGGTATGCCTCTTGACATTGTTTTCTTCAGTTCGATTATAAACAATCTTTGCAAAGTGGGAAGAGTATTGGAAGCACAAAATATATTTGAATTCACTATAAATATTGGTCTGCATCCTAATGTTGTGGTGTACAATTCGCTGATGGATGGGTACTGCCTAGTTGGCAAGATGGAGGAAGCATTAAGAGTATTTGATGCTATGGTGTCAGCTGGCATTGAACCTGATATTGTAGGGTACGGTACACTCATTAATGGCTATTGTAAAGTTGGAGGGATCGATGAAGGGTTGAATTTTTTCAGAGAAATTTTGCATAAGGGAATAAAGCCTTCAACTGGTTTATACAACACCATACTTCATGGGTTATTTCAGTCTGGGAGAACAGATACTGCAAAGGTGAAATTCCATGAAATGATTGAAAGTGGAATCGCAATGGACAAATATACTTGTAGCATAGTTCTTAGTGGACTTTTCAAGAATAGGTGCGCTGATGAAGCAATCCTGCTTTTCAAAGAACTACGTGCAACGAATGTGAAGATTGATATCAAAATTCTTACTATCATGATAGCTGGAATGTTTCAAACTAGGAGTGTTGAAGAAGCCAAGGATCTTTTCGCTTCGATCTCAGGATATGGACTTGTGCCTTGTGTTGTAACTTACACTGTAATGATGACAAATCTTATAAAAGAAGGATTGGTGGAAGAGGCAGATGATATGTTCTTATCCATGGAGAATGCTGGCTGTGATCCTAACTCTCGAATGCTGAATCATGTGGTTAGGGAATTACTAGAGAAACGTGAAATAGTCAGGGCTGGAACTTACCTGTCCAAAATTGATGAGAGAAAATTCTCACTTGAACATTCCACCACAACGTTGCTGATCGAACTCTTCTCAAGCAAAGGGACTTGTCGGGAAGACATAAGATTTCTCCCTGCAAAGTACCATTTTCTTGCAGAGGCCAGCCCCTACTGATTGTTAGTAGATCTCACAAGGATGCATGGATTTCCAAAAAACTGTTCTGGCTGCTGTTTATATTGGGTCAGTTAACCATGATATTTCAATTACCATGATATTTCAAGATGTCCTTAGCACTTTGTTCTGTAATTCCATCTTGCATCTGACTTTGTATTAGGTAGGTAAACCATGGTATTTTAATTACAGTCGCCAATAGTTCATTATTTTATTGAAGACACATTTTCAGGTACGAGAGGCCTGGATAGTTACTATAGCGAGTCGCTTTTGTACCTCCATAGCAACCGGCAGCCAGGGCCAGCGTCTGTGTGCCTCCAGTCAATTCGCTGTGCCTCTTACCCCACCTCAGGTATCTTATCTCTGGATCCTCTTTAGCTTTCGATCTCCTATTCAGGTTCTGATGTCCAGTAAATCTCCCTTTTAGACATAAGTGATCCGTGTTTAGTTGGGAGAGATGGCAGAGCATGCCGTGGTGAGTCCCTGAATGGATTCTTCCTTGCACTAACATGTTCATGTTGGGCACAATATTGGCCACATTGGTTTTTGACACCTGTTTTTGGGAACAAACCAGTTTTATGAGATGAGATAGAAGAAGCATGTTTTCCTGCTCAAGTTTAGTGAATTGTAGAGATAACATGTTTGCAACTCAAGCAGATTTTACATCGTTATTTTAAGTACAACACTCTATTATGCAACTCAAGCAGGTTTGTTATTACAGCATTGTTATTTTGTTAGAACAACGCTTTTTTTGGCTGCTACAAACCAAACTTGTCATGACTTCATGCTGATTGTACAATTGAGGCACATTAGCTATTTTAGTATTGTTACTTTTAGGACAACACTCTGTTTTTCTGTTAAGATATATAAATAGGCTTCTGTTTTGGAATGCATAGGCTTGAGATGTGCTATTTACTGTTGCCCAGACACAAGCCAATTAGGAGAAATCCCAGAGGTCAGCTTACCAGAGGGCCGCTTGATTGAATTGAAATTGCAAAGGCTTGGTTTTTACAAGGATGGCGGCTGCTTTATATAGAACAGGGCCTCTACCAACTACAACACATTCTTCGCATAAAGCGAAGATGCTTAGACTACTTGGTTACCAAGGCTCCACATGATCAACTTGAGAGCCAAGGTACCTTAACAACAATTAAAGTAAACTGCAGAAAAAGTAAGATACAAGTACTAAGGATGATTGCTATCAATCTCCCCCTCATCCTAGTACTATATGATCTGCTTCAAGCCAATTCTTCCCCTCATCTCCTGTAACTTGGTCTTGCCCAATGACTTGGTAAGAATGTGAGCGAGCTGATCAGTAGTGGCAGTGTTGTTGGCCTTGATGCTCCCTTCTTTCAAGCAGTTCTTGATGAAATGTACTTGGTCCTGATATGCTTGCTTCTGTCATGGAAGACAGGGTTCTAGGCCAATGCCAAAGCAGACTTGCTGCCCACCTTGAGTTCCACCACATGGTGGGTTGCAACCCGCCGAGGCCTCCCTCCAATTGGTGCCGATGATGATGAGATCATCGACGTAAACGCCGACCAGCAAGACAGAACGCCCACTGCCCCGCCGATACACCGCGCCTCGTGCTCGCTCTACTGTAAACCATCTGCTTTAGTGTGTGGTCCACCTTCGCGTTCCAGCTGCGCGGTGCTTGCCTAAGCCCATAGAGCACCTTGCGCAGGCGGTACACCTTGCCTTCTTCCCCGGCGACTGCGAAGCCAGGCGGCTGCCGCACCTACACCTCCTCCTTGAGATTCCCGTTGAGGAAGGCAGACTTCACGTCCATGTGGTGCACCTGCCCTCATGCGCCGCCAGTGCAAGGAGAACCTACACGGACTCCATCCTTGCCACTAGCGTGAAGGCATCCTCGAAGTCAATGCCTTCTTGCTACACGAACCCATGCGCCACCAGCCTCGCTCTATGCTTGGTCACTGCCCCCTTCTCGTCCTTCTTGAGTTTGAAGACCTATTTCAGCGAAATTGGGCGGTGGACGGTGGGTAGGTCCACGAGCTCCCATGTCTTGTTCTTCTCGACAGCCTCCAACTCCTGCTTCATGGCTGCCTCCCATGCCGGGTCGCCCTTGGCTTCTGCATGGTTGACAGGCTCGCCAGCGTGCGTGAGGTGGAGTTGGGCGAACAAACGCAGTGCCAAGCCTGGAGGAGAGCTGTCGCCGTTGATGTTCATCACCGTGCGATAGCGGAGGGGCTCGTCGTCATAGAACGCGTCCAGCCTGTCCTCATTACCTCAAGCGGTGTGGCATGCTCGATTGGGGCCATGGTCGATGTCGTTGCAGCCACCGGTGTTGCCTCGACGACACTTGGGGCTGGGGGCGACTGGGCTGAGGAGTCCCACCAAGCTCTGCTTCTAGGCTCCCCCTCTCCCCTTGAGCTAGAGACGGCGAGTGTGATGTAGCTAGGGCAGAGGCCGGGCTTCGAGCAGGAGATGGTGGTGTCGCAGTATGCGCTTCCTCCGCTCCGTCCTCCTAGAGATGCTTGACGACGAACTCCTTGTCCGCCGGAGCATGCCTGCCTCCTTCCTTGATCCAATCCCAGCCGCGGTCCTTGTCGAAGACGACATCGCGTGACACGTGCACACACTAAGTCATCGGATCGAGCACGCGGTACGCCTTGGCTCCATCAGCATAGCCGATGAAGATGTCAGGGCGGCTGCGATCATCGAGCTTCTTGAGCTGCGACAGCTCCTTGGTGAAGGCCACACAACCAAAGGTGCGCAGGTGCCGCACCTCCGGCGTCCCTCCATGCTAGGCTTCGTATGGTGTTTTGCCCTGCAGCGCCTTGGTGGGTGCCCTGTTCAACAAATGAACAGCGGTCACCACTACCTCGCCCTAGAAACGCATTGACAAGTTCCTCTGCTTCAGCAACGCTGGAGCCATGGTGACGACCGTATGATTCCTTCACTCCACGACGTCGTTCTGCTGCGACAAGTAAGGGGCACTGTAATGGCGTTGGATTCCCTCCTCGGCGCAGTACGTCACTAACTCGGCGACGGTGAACTCGAGCCCGTTGTCTGCGCGAAGATTCTGCCAAGGTTTTGAAAGTCGACGATTAGGATCCGCCTAGGCGCGAGTAGTCGCTCGGCGAGGGGGTTCCGCCTCGCCTATGGGGGTAGGCGGACCCCTAGGCAGGCTGATGTCGCCGGCGAGGGAGGAGCAAGCGGCGGCAATGGCAGAGGAGGCGGAGAAGTAGGGACGGGGGCGGCAGAGGGTGCGAGCGACACTAAGGAGGCAAAGATGGGGGCGGCGGACGGCGCAGAGGAGCCGAGGCGGCGGCGGCAGACGGCGCGGAGGAGCCAAGACGGTGGCGGCGGACGGCGCGGAGCTCGCGGGGACGAGGGCCAGATGGCGTGGGGACGAAGACGGACATGAGGAAATAACGAAGACGAAGGGATAGGGTTGAGGATAAGGTTAGGATATGAGCTTGGGCTATTTTATGAGCTTTTCTATAGAACTTTTGGCCCAATTGTGTACTGAAGTCCACCTATTTCCTTTTTTTTCTTTTTTATACATATATAAATGTATATTTAGTAACGCTTAGGAAAACGCCCAGAAATGCCTAGGTGCGATTAATCCCGACTAGTCGCTAGGCTAAGGGTCATCGCCTAGATTCCACCTAGCGCCTGGCAAAACTTTGGAGTCTGCAGCTTCTTCCTGCTTTTCTTCTCCGCCACAGCTTGAAGATGCTTGATGACGTCCGCGGCGGTGTCCTTGATCGTGAGCAGGGCAACTCACATGTACCACGTGGCAGCGTCAACCAGTAGCAGGAAGTAGCGTCTACCTCGGGAGTCACCGGCGAAACAGGGCCACAGGGATCGCCGTGAACAATCTCCAGCAGATCTTGCGTGCGGTACTTGGCCTCGGACGAGAACGGCGCATGGCGGTTCTTGGTGATGACACAAGTGCCGCAGAACTGGCTGATGTGATGGATGGTCGGCAGTCCACGTGCTTGGTGATGACACAAGTGTCGCAAAACTGGCCGGTGTGATGGATGGTCGGCAGTTCGCGTGTCATGCCGTTCCTGGAGAGCTGGTGAAGGCCATCGAAGTGGATGTGGCCGTACCGCTCATGCCAGCGCCACGCTTCATCGTCCTTACGTGCGGCGAAGCAGAGCGGCCTGGCCATGCCAATGTGGAGAACGTAGAGGTGATTGGCGCCGTGGTGAACCTTGACGAGGATCCGCTTGCATCGCTCCCAGATCCAAGACACCGTCCTCAATTTCCACCTTGGGGCCTGCCTCGTCGAGCTAGCCAAGACTCATGATCGAGTTGCGAGGCACTGGGATGTAGTACACGCCATGGAGTACCCGGTGCTCGCTGTTCTTTGCTTCGAAGATGATGGAACCTACACCCAAAATTTGCACCTTGGACTCATCACCAAACCTCACCGTACCTCTAGCTGATGTATCGAGGTCCGTGAAGAACGCTCGGCGTCCAGTCATGTGATGTGTGGTGCCACTGTCCAAGTAGCACCTGTCTAGCTTATCGCCGCCGCCGGAGTCGGTGCCAAGGAATGCACGCTCGCAGGTCGAGCTCAGTGTTCTTGGAGTAGAAGAAGCAAGCTTGGGTCTTGCTGGTGCTCTGCTCCGCGTCCATCTCCAAGAAACCATGTGCCAGAAAACAGAGCATGGTCCTATGCTTCTGCCATGTGCGCAGCGCCACCCCGATCTCGATCGCGACAAGGGTGAGGGCAATCATGTTCCCAGTGGCCCGCTTGATTGCAGTTGATGCAGGTGTCACGGTTCCCATGATGATCGCCGCCGGCGGCTCCAGCCCCGCCTTCGCTGCTATCACCTTCTCGCTTACCATTGTTCTTGCCCTTCTTGCCACCGCATGGACGCCGACGTTGCTCACTATCCTTCGACGACACGGCTCCCACCTCTTTCTTGTCATAGGCCCGCCATTGCTCGGCGGTGTAGAGCAGCTTGCTGGTAGTAGGCTCGCACTCCGGCGTGCGCTCGCGATCCTAGACCGCCTTGAGCTGCCCGGTAACGTCCTCGATGGTGAGAGCCTCAAAATTGAGGAGAGTCTCGATCAAATTGGCGATCTACCCGTACTTCTTCGGTATGCACTGGAGTAGCTTCTCCATGGCGCACTCCTCAGTGAGATCAGTGTCGTCGTTGATCGCCATCTGCTCCATCAGACGCCGCAGTGCAAAGTCCTCGACTTGCTCCTCGGGTTGAAAGGCAAGACCTTCCCACTCCCCATGCAGGTGTTGCAGTGTAGCATGGCGTACGCGCTCACCACCGATGTGCCTGGTCGCGGTCGCCTCCGAGGCGATCTTGGCGGTCGCCTTGTTGGCCAGAGAGGCTCCAAGCTCCATGTAGCAGGGAACGACACAGCGGTTAATGGAACCCTAGAAAAGACTGTTTTTTTAATAGGAAAGAACATATTCGTCTAATTAACTATAGTACACTCTAACTGTAATACACTAAACATCATTTTACATTATGAAGTTACCGGTTTACCCTTGATTAAAAAAGAGAACTACGAAAGTGGAAGTACCCCCTTATTTATTTGGAATCGCCTTCCCCTCAGTTTTGGAGGCGATGGGAAGCGATTTGGCGTACATGGCCCACCGACCATAGACACAATAATCGCCTCCCATCGCATCCCTCCCATCGCTTCTCATCGCCTTTGGCCTTTCTGGCCGTCGGATCGGTCGTTGTGAGCCGTCGAAATTCTCTACAAGCATTGTAAAATTTCTCATAATATATTGCAAAAACTAAGCTTCCATATAGAGACAAAATGCTCTATACTTTGCATTGAAGTTCATAGGAAAAAAAGGCGGGGTATATGTTACCATAGCTCTAACGTTAAAATGAAATTTGCATGAATTAAACATGGTATAACACAGCTCTTGATCCACGGGCTACTTATCTCCTTGCTCGCTCCAAATTTGAGAATTTCAAGCAGCCTAGAGGACCTTCCAAGTTTGTGACGAGCTCCATCTCCATGGGCCATGGCCTAGAGGCTTCTTGGTTGCGGTTTACAAACGAAATCGGCTGTGACAGTCTACCATATGTCCAATCTCGTGCCATATCATCGAGTTCACGTGAATGAACACTCCAATGTCCTCATCCATGCCAAAAATTAGGACCCGTTTGGTTTCACCCGTAGAGCAGCTTTCTCTAACTTCGCTGATGGAGTGGGTTCATATGTGACACTTAAGTTCTTTTATAAAAAAAATATTTGCTAAAATAGCCTCTTCTGGTAGATGAAAATGGTAAATTTTCTATAATATACTTCTATTTTTCTTGCCCTTTTTCTCTTTTTTCTTTCTTATTTTACCTTTTCGTCACGGTCCCAACCTGGGGCGCTCCTCACGGTAGAGAAAACAGGCCAACTCAGGCCCAAGACGAAGGCGTCGTCACCGCCACAAGCAGGACGGCTCCCGCGGCATGTCCTAGGGCGTGCGCGCAAGGGTGGGCGCGCCATGGCAGCCGCCGCCGCTGCTGGCCCCACCGACGTCTCATTATTATGTTACCATATCGAGTCCTATTAGGTTTGGAAATAATCAGTTAATTATGGAATCGAGTCTGTGTTAGTTTGGAAAGGTGGATCCAATCTTATAAGGATCTCCTAGAGTTTACTTAAGGGTCAAGTTAGAGTTTGCTTAGCAGTCAAGTCTGTTGTAAAACACACGGGCTCTTTCCTAGAAGGAAAGGAGAAGGAGGAATTCTAATCCTAGTCTATTTGTATATGGGCTCTTACCGAAACTCCTAGACATTGGCAGGAATATATATACGTGGGAGCTCTATGTTATAATTACCGATATTCAGAGGAATAAAGAATAGTCTCCCTACCTCATGTCTACTTGTTCTATTATTTTCATCTACTGTGTTGATCATGAGAGACGGAGAGGGGAAGGTCGAAACTGCTGCAACATGTTTTATAACACGTTATCAGCACGACGCTCTAACCCTTCGTTGACATCGTCGTTGAAGCCGTCACCGATCTTCGGCGCCGACGTTCGT
>DXKC01048776.1:0-12830 GCA_031170775.1 Cymbopogon citratus
AACAGAAGTATAATTAAAAAACAATACATGCAACAAAGTGAAGGCTAGATAGCGCACGAACGTGTGGACAGGCCGACAACCACAAATCGATCCAACTGTGACTCAGCGGTGCGCAGCGGGCAATCCTTAGGATGGCACGTACCAGTCGAAGGCTCCGGACATGGCGGCGTCAGCGAAGGCCTCGGCAGCAAAATCCCGCACGCCGAGCGAGATGAGGGTCCTGCTGCCGCTGCCCTTGATGGCGCTCGCCATCGCCAGCAGCTCGCCCATCACGCCCCAGATGGACGCCTTGCGCTCCTCCTCCGCCAGGTGTACGGGGCCCAGGGGCCGTCAATGATACGGGCCAGGGGCACTTGTGCCGCCCGCCGGTAGAGACCCCCACATGCGCCTCCCGGATCCACCCTTGCCTGCGCCGATTATCCTTGCCACAAGGGAGGCAGCGGCTCCGGCCAGATCTGGAGGAGGAAGAGATAGATGACCGTTGTGGAAGAGAAGCGGTGACTGCAGTGGAGGAGGGGATGAGAGATGGAGGTGGGCGGAGGAAGGGGAGACGAGCCATGGCGAGTAGTGGCGGGCGAAGGGGTTGACCGGCGGCCGTCGCGGTGAGATGCGAGGGAGAGGGGGAATAGGTGAGATGCCATCGGGCGAGATGGGCAGCGGCGACGATGGCCGGAGCTGGACGCATCGGCGGCGAGTGTCCAGCGGGAGTGCTGGATTCAGTGGCGGCGGCGGCCTTTTTTCTGCGGCGGGTCAGGAGATGGCGTGGGGTTTAGTTGGTGCGGAATGGCGTGGGGTTCAGGAGATGGAGATGGGGAGTTTCTGCGGTGGAGGCTTGTTCAAATAAATAAAGTTGTATCCAATATCACAATCGTGGTGATGGTTGAGTTGGTCTAGCGGGTCAGTTGTCCAGATTGCTTCGGGTCACAGGTTTGAACCTTTATAGCTACCAATTTTGCCATTTTTTTTATTAAACTTGGGGTTGCATAATTAGTGACGCGTCTACAAAACACGCATCACATTCTTTATTCGTGACGCGTTTTATTAAAACCCGTCACCAATACGGATCTCTATTTGTGACGCGTCTAAACAACACGCGTCACACTACATATCCGTGACGTGTCTTGTTAACGTGCGTCACCAATAAGTCCATCTATTTGTGACGCGTCTGTACAACATGTGTCATATTTTTTATCTGTGACGCGTATTGTTAACACGCGTCACGGATACATTGTTATTTGTGACGCGTCTTGTTCCTGGGGCAAAGGCAACAGCTTATCGGTGATGCGTCTCGTGAACCTGCGTCACAGATAGATTATCTGTGACGCGTTTCTTTTATGTGTCACAAAACCAGACGTCACAGATAGCTAATTCTGGCACAGTGGTATACGGTTCTCAAAGAACCATGCGCACGAGAGTAAAAATGCTGTTCATTAGGACTTGGAGTCATCAGGATAGTTAATTTCAAGCCGTCGCCACGTACAAACCGACCGCTTCCGTGTTCCTACACTGTGTTGTCAGCAACGACTCCGACCACTTAAAGCCGAAGGACGTCAAGACCTGCTACCTGGCTCGACAAGACCTCAGAGAGTCATGGATCCTAATCTCCAGCGCATTCTCGATGAGTTGTCTGGCCTGCATTGCCAATTCGACGAGCAGGAGGTCGGGTTGACTCGGCGCTTCGCCGATCTGGAGCTCTCGCTTGCGGACTGCTCCCGCATCGTCGATTCGAGCATCTCCGACCTCCCGCGCCGCCTCTGCAACGTCGAGGCTGCACCGGCAGACCCACAGGTTGCGGCAATTGACAGTCGCATCGCTTCGTTGGAGGCCAGCTTCACCGACCGTTATGCCTACTTCGACGCCTGCACCGTCGACCTGGAGGGTCTGTGTGCCGCTCACATCAAGGACGATTGCGACACGCGTGTCGAGCTGTTGCAGGCTGAGACAAAGAAGCTCTACGACTGGTGTCCCAGCGTTGACGGCATCCTCGATGACATCCGCGTCTCCATCTGCATGCTGGAGAACGAAATTGTCTATGCATGAGGTGCTCGATGAAATGCCTCCCAGCGCCATTCTTCAGTCTACTTAGGCGGCTGCGTGCCCATCTGCTGGATCACCCGCCTGCTCGCCCGGTAGTCAGGCACCGTGAAGAATGAATGACACGGGATATGGGGCCTGGGATCATCATGACCTGGGTCCCTGACCCTGCCAATGGTACGTCGCCATCTTCCTCTCTAACACATCGCCATCCGTTTGCATTACTCATCATCAGCATCCACTTGTTCCCCGACCTGTTCGTCCACCTACTGTGTTCCCCATCCCGTCCGTCCATCACAGATACAATCCTTGCTGGATAAGTTTCCCATGGTCTTCCTCCATCCCGTGCTTGCAACAACACCATACCCCTGATTGCAAGAGCACAACCGGTATTTGTGCACCCATATCGATATCCGTCGGCTCTTAAGGATGAGATTGAACACCAAGTCACTGAGATGTTATCTCAAGGTCTGATTCGCCCTAGTGCCAGTCCGTTTTCCTCTCCTGTGTTGCTTGTCAAGAAGGACGGCTCATATCGGTTCTGCGTCGACTTCATGCAGTTGAAAGCTATTACCGCCAAGTCTAATTATCCCGTGCCTGTGTTTGACCAATTGACTGATGAGCTCGGAAAGGCAAGTTGGTTTTCAACTTTTGGATTTGTGCGCTGGCTTTCATCAGACACTGCAGCAACCCGGTGAAGAGCCGAAGACAGCGTTTCAGACACGCGGTGGCCAGTACGAGTTTACAGTCATGTGGCCTTCTGTCTGACAAGAGCGCCAGGCACATTCCAGGGTCCAAAAAGTTGTATTAATTAGAAAACTTATAAGAGTTGTATATCTCGCTGTGATCTATAATTTTGATATAAAAACTCAAAAAGTTTTATATCTGGCTATGATCTATAATTTTCATATAAAAACTATTTTTATTTAATTCCATTCCAAAAATTATATAATTTGATATCATTAATATGCATTAGAAAACTTATATTTTTTAGAAAAATAATTGAAAGTATTTTTATATAAAAATAATAGATCGCGGCGAGATTTACAACTTTCCAGTTTTGAGTTTTTCCATTTGAGGTCATTAAAATGCTCAAATATAATTCATGATATATACCTAAGGGTATTTTTGACTTTTTACACCAGAAGCTTGACACCGTTAGGGTCCAATGTGACGGCAATGGCATGGAACAAAAAAAAGTTCAGAGTAGTGGCAATGATGTGCGGCGAACTTTCATAATGACTTGTGTGACATTATGAACTTTTATAATGGCATACATGGAAAAGACTTTTGAAATAGTGCTACAAGAAAGTGTGACGTTGGGGTTATAATCATGTACTTCTTCCGCCGTCCTAAAATACTTGACTTTATAGGACTCAACTTTTGTCCCAAAATATAATTGACAGTCTCGTTTTCCAATGGACCTTTCTTTCTTTCAACATTTTTTCTTTTTCGAATACATCTCTATCTATATTTCACTATCTCACTTGTACTTGTTTTCTCTGCACAACACCTTTTCATTTTTCTTAATTCTCGTGTGTAAACCTAATGCATCATCTATTTTGGGAGGGAAGGAACATGCTTTGTTAGTCATCAGTTTGAGAAGAAGGGAGCATGCTTGTTAGATAAGGCATACACACCGCTAAATATTTCCCATAAAAAACAAGTAACCACAAGTTCACAACAAAAATGTAGAAAGGAGCAGCTGGACAATGGGTTTGGTGTGCCAATGAGACAGTCAGGGTAATAATAACATAAAAATCCCCACCAACTTGGTACAATGCATATACTTTGAAACTTTTTTTACAATATTTTTTTGTGATTACACAATACAACTCGGACACTCATAATGCATGCATACTCATCCCGATAAACACACACACACACACATAAATCTTACCCTTATGAGTATCTTCAAACATTGGACTGACAAATCCTCAAGATCAATGACGAAGCCATTGTAAATGCCTCGCTGTGAAGGAAAGCACGGGCATGTATTTTTAGAAGGCCGCGCCATAGTCCTACACATCTCTTTTTTTTTTTACATCTATGGTTGCCTACCAAAAGCATGGGCTTGTCCTTCATCGCCAATACACACTAACATTGATCCTGATCATGCCAATCTCATGGTACTCCAAGCTATATTTTCTACTTGCCCAGGCTAGGTGGTTGCATGCTCCTTGGGCTTTAATCGTGCAAGGGTGGTTGCTGCTTGTCGACTGCCGGAAATCATGACCGCATCCAGGCAATTAATTGATCAATGTTGCTTGAACCATGATCCAAGCAATATTGCTTGATCATGGAGCCCCATATCATATAAGTCGGATCATGGGGGCATACACCTGCGGCTGGTGCGTTGCAAACCTGCACGAGTGTCTCCAGACTTTGTCGCTGTTGGCCGAGGCTTTGCATCCGGTCAAGAGGATAGCATATACCAATGGCCACTCGATTTTCAGATGCGATCAACCCCAGTGGGTGTTGCACATGCTACCTCTGGACTTTTGCTTGGGCTCCATCTAGTAAATTCTTCCCTCATGCCACCCATGCCTATCAAGCAGAATGAATCCCTTTTCAGCTATACAACCTGCTAACTTTCTCCTCTTGCTAAGTGAATGCAGTAGTTGAGTATATATCATGCCTTGCATTTCCAAATTGATGTGCGCCAGCCTCCTATATATATCACCTTCCAGAGGAAACATATCATATACTGTAATGGAAGGTAGGTCAAGGTGAACTGCCAGGACAATTGAATATATGATTCCACAAAAATCAGTAGTAGTAAAAAAGCACGCAAATGCGTGCACATGGCGAGCAAAGTCAACAAACAAGGATCGGAGCGGAGAGTTGTCACCTTGCTGCCTCACGGTTATAAGAGGGAATCCGGAGGAGAACACTGAGTGCTTGGAGCACTACATCTTACTTACACAGAAATAAAAGAATAACAAAGATCGAGCTCTCTATTTTTTTTATCTCTTTGGGTTCAATCTTATGCAGACATATAACATTACATTTTATCCAAATGCTTGTGCGCATGATCAATAGAATGGTTTCTCAATATGTACCTTGCTAAAGGTAAGAGCTGAGAAACTGATCCTTGTTGATATATTATTCTTGAACAAGCACATCACCTGTGGATGGCAAGGCGTCATGTCTGAGTACTACTTCGACCGTTTGACGCCAAAGCTAGCTCTCGGAATATCAAAACCTTATATGGACAAATTTGAAATACCAAAACAACAAAGCTCTCATTCGTTGCCCAAGCAAAACTTAATTAAAAAGGTTTGCTTTAATTAAAAAAATAAACAATATGATGGAGTTTCGCCTCCTTAATTCGGTAAAAAATTGAGTTCGTTATCACCCATAAGCTGAAGCTAATATCTTGTTTTTGTTTAACTACATATAAACAATATACTAGTCATTAATAGACACCACACCGTCAAGAGCTGGACATCGATCCTCGAAGGCCAAACATCAAGTGAATGTCCTCAAAGACAACCATAACATTTGTTGGGCCACTAAGGAAAGCAATGGTGTTGGTAATCAGAGCACAAGGCTGAGGTACCAGCCGAAGATGCCCTCATATACCAGTCATGCAACCTCTTCATTAAAGGTACGGTGCAACTTATCAGAGTTCATGCCACAAGACTAGAGGCTTGCCTGACACCTTTTTCACTACTAGAATGTGTCTGTGGTATCCTTGTAAATACGGGCATCCATTTCTTGACAACCAACGATGATGTCTCTTTTTCAATGGTCGTAAGCATTTTTGGCAGACTTATGCTTCCCTTTAGCTGCTGGGTCATTAGGTTCTGATGAGGCATCCGTATTGCTTGGGATCGGTGTGGATTCTTGGTTGGTGATATTGGTGGTTTAGGCTATGAGATGTTGGGAGGCTAAATGATAATGGTGGATTGGGTTCTAGTGATGTTGAGAGAGGTTGAGGCTCTTTATGAAATGGTGGGGTTCTAATGTCATTTACAATGGTGGGTATGTAATCAAAACTGCTAGCGTAAATACGTTTACACAGGTGGTTCTTAGCGTAGGCGCATAAATTTTAATTTGCACTAGTGGCGCTTGCTTGTTATGAACCGCCTGTAGAAATGGCAATCACCAAGAGAAATCGTCCTTGTACAAGTGCTAGTTGAATTAGTTGAATTTTATCGTCAGTTCCCAACATGTGGTTCGTAGCGTTCTTTGTTTTTGCAGTTGGCTTTTATAAATCGACAGTTACACTGTTCTGATGGAGAACATTGGGAACTGTTGGTGCATCGTACGAATAGGCAGTAACTTCTATCCATGTATCCTACCACGACATCCTAAGTTATTGCTACCAACTGTGTCTTCCCCTCCTTAATTTCCACTCTGCTGACCTGAGAGGGCGGCTGTGTGTCTATATATACATACGCACGCATAAATCCAATTTCTAAGCGAGGAGGCTAGCGAGGACTAGACCAATCGGCATTTGAGTTCTCGCTGCTTGACACCACGCTATATGTTACAGGAACATATTATATTGAAATGGTGAGAGAGTTTTGGGAAAGGAAGACATCAGGATGGTTTCCGCGGGAAGAGACATATGCTCCTCTACCTCCAGATGCCATCAGGCAGATGGGCCATGGCTGTTTGAGACTTTGAGGTGTAGAGAATTGGAACGACAGCACAGTAATGCAGGCATGATTAGTGAACTTGGGGCGGATGGAGGTCACTTCCCAACAAACTTGGGGTATGAGTCGGTTTGTGGGTTCTATGACAAAACATTTGCTTTTGTTCTCACATTTTGTCGACACAGTTTGGTATTCATTTACTGACTTGCTGCTGCTATTTGCCTTATGCAGAACATACATGGTTATCTAGCTACTTGTCTATTCTTGCCTATACAGGGATTGTTGTTCGGCTAATCTCCTCAACATATTGATGGCTGTAGGTTTGTGCATACTTAAGTGCTTTAATGCTTTGGAAATAGTTTCGGAACTCTGTATGCTTGAATTTGAAGAAGGTATGCATTACCAGGCAGCTGAAAGCCTAACACTCATCTTATCTTTTTTTTTCTTTGATAAAAAAACAGAGTACAATGGTATGACAAGACCAAATATTCCAATCTGCTTTCTGTAGATTTGTAGTATAGGTAGTAGTAGTGTCCATTTGGTTCTTCTAAATGAAAAATGATATCTTCCATTTATGTCTATATACTTTGCCTGTTGATATCACACTGCATATGCTAGATCATGATATTTCTAATAGGCTTGACAAGTTAGGAAGGTCTCTCTGAATTTAATTCTTGAGATATCTTAGCTCATACCATATAATAATTTTTCAAGGTTCCACCACTTTGTTAAAAATGAGTAACAAAAGCACTGTCTTGGGCAGGCCTTTGTGCAAGTATATAGAACATATGTAAACCAAAGTTCAGAACTAAGAGTAGATGACTATTTAACTACAGTAGGAGGAAAAAAACCTGTAATTTGGCTTGAGTTTCTTGGAAATAGATGTCTACACTTGCTGATTCCTTTGGATGTTTGTTTGTGACTAAGGTACTCCTGAAGGTTAATTAGGGCCATGGAATCAAGTATTCTAAGTTTGTAACTGAGTCGTTCGACATTTTCTGAATAAAGAAATCCCTGTCTGCATCAAAGTTTGCTCATCTTTGCCATTTTGCCACAAGAATGGTTCTGTTGGCTGCTATAGTTCTATAAGACATCTAGCTCTGTATGGTATAGGAATGTACATAGCTTTTTTCAGATGAAAATCACCGAATTAGTAAGAAAAGTTAGCCAGGTAGTACATTATCCATGCAAGCTTAAGTACCATCACTCGTGTACCTTATGTGTAATTGATTTCCTGTCTGATTATTCATTACAGCCATCCTGAGTGAAACTACTGCAGAGCCTCTCATTGCTTGCAGCCGACACATTCAAGTACTGTAGGTACGCACTCAACACTAGTCCATCCAGTAACCAATAATGACTAATGACTAATTCCTAAATGAGTTTGCTATCTGAAATGTCATGGTTTTTAGTTAGTCTGACATGCTAGTGCGCATTAACTTTGGCTGTGAGCAACACATGCACTCCTACAACTAGAGTTTTAGTTTATCTGACCAAGTTGTGTTGCAAGAACAAAAAAAAATCCCTCTCCAACTTCGAAATTACAACAATAAATCATTACTGGAAGGCTGGAAGTGGCACAGAAGCTCACATTATGGATTTTGCAGGTCCTCAATGCTGATCCAGATGTACAGAATAAGTGCAAAGTGCGTCTGATGTAGGCTCATAAATCTATGTCCCGAATGCCTCCATTTGATCCAGTCCCCATTGCTTCCTTGTGTAGTTGAATTTCTTTTCCCCTGCAAGATCTCTTGACGTCTTCCGTTCCCAATGCAAAACTTATTAGAATTTAAATAAATAGTTCATCTAAAATTCATATGATTAAATTCTAATAAATCTCAAAGACCCAATGTTTATGTTCCCTAATGGGATTTGATATTTAAGCCCATGAGTAGAGGTGGAAGGTGTCATATCAATAATTGCCATATTGCTAGTTGATGTCGAGGTAGGGTGTTTTTTTCCCTCTATAAATGTGCCAATCCTCGTTATTAATGTCTTTGGTCATACATTTTAATCTACCTGGTGTACGAGCTATATTTTACACCAGTTGTCATACTTATGCTATATATGCAATATGATATTCTGTTATGACAGTATAAATACATGCTTAATCTAGTTTGTTAGATTGTCATGATTTATATTCTGGTTTTAATCTAAAAATTAATCTGAAATTTTGCTAATTATTTAACAAAACTCATCTCAACTATTTCATCAGTAGCCTGCTTGTTGCACTAGAAGGTGGAGTGATTAGGGATTTAGAAGCTTGTCCAATAACTACTATTATTTTTCTCTTGTCGTCTTCGGTTTCTTCAGAGGATATTGATTTCGTCTCCATAGAAAAAACTATAATTTTTATATTATGATCTCAGTATTTTTTTTATCCATGCATGTAGCCATTGTTACTAGCTATTTTTATGAATGAAATAAAAAAAATATATACAATATATATTGTCACGGGATCTATATATGCAAAGCTGTGCATGCATGCATGATGATAACACGTTCAAGATGTATCTGTCCTAATTTTGGCCAGCGCTGCTACTGTTTTACTATGTCCAAAAGTCAACACGAGTCTGGAAATTTGGAATCCAGCCAGTGAAAAATGACCTTTGGTGGTTTGTTTTTCTGCTAGGAATTTACGAGTTTGCTGTTATGAAACTGGACGCATCCACTCGTCTGCTAAGCATTTTTCATGTATTTAATCACTTATTTAAGAATTGGAAAAAGATCTAAAGTTCAGCCCTTGTCTGCCCAGCTTAATTGGACGCCACCATTGTCCTTGCGCGACTAAAAAAAAATATATATCACATCAAACTTTTCCCCGCTCTGTTTATATAAGGATCTTAGAGTCTTCTTCCTTTTCATGTTGCTACTATACATTCTCTGTGGAGAGAGTACTGTGATATGGTTTTTATCGAGTTATTATTGGCTAGTTCTCGATCTAGTTGCTTGGCGTTAAAGATGCATACACATAGACATGCTAAGAAAATGGTGTTGTGTTCTGAGAATGGAAGGGATCAGGAGGCATATCGTTGCCTGTGGAAATCCGGACATGGCCACAACTGCTTTTGGTGCTGACCCAGAGGAGCATGCACCAGGAGTCTACCGGACCAGAACTGCTTTCTTTCCTATGAAGACTTCTTCTCGATCAAAACTTGTAGAGAAATCAGAACAGTTGAAGGAAGGGACACCCCTTAAAATTGAATTCACTTTTTTTTCTTCTGAAAAAATCCCGTGTGGTGAGAAATTGAGAATCAACTCTTATCTTGCCTGAAGGGTTTTTCCACCCACTTTCCCTCATTTCACGATTTCAGTCAAGATCCTCACACCGGGTACAACTGGTTTGTGCATGAATCCATGAATCCTTTATCCAAGAACACACAAACTCTTCAGCAGCGAGCCAAAGTGGTGGTGCAGCCTGATGTTAAGATCAAGAACGGCAATGACATCGGATTGCCATGGTAGATGGGTAGTCTGTTTTTCTTTTATGTTTTACCATGATTTATACGGAGGAAAAAAGCACTGTAGCCTGCATATTATAAAGTTTAAGAGATCTTTTTGAGCACTACAACTTTGATATACGTGTCTCCATGTGAGATTTGTGAAAAATTCAAAAAATTAAATATTGAAAACAACTTAAATAGTCTCAAATAGAAAAGTCATCAACTACAAAGATTCAAAAACCTCGTGGATCTCTACAATTTTCATTATTTTTTATTTATTGTGTAGGCATCTTGCCAATGTTACCATTATCTTTTATACTGTCTTGTAAATTTTTCTTTCCTCTGGTGCCACTGTTTTGTTAGAAAGTTAACATCCACTTGAACCAGTGGTACCACAGGGAAGAAAAAAATAATAGTTAATATTAGAGTAACAATGAATTTTTCAATGGCAACATACGGATCGACCATTTGTTTAGGGCACACAAAGAATTGTCTACGGATTGCATTCTTTTGAAATCATATATCCATGACCCCTTTATCACAAAGTGTACAAAAGGGAAATGACAGAATATATACATGAACGTTGTACATCAATCTGTGCGTCTAAACATTGAAATCATACAAGGAATTTAATTTGCAAGTTCAATACCGCCGGTATTTTGTTGTTACAGAAAATTCATTATTCACCTACTGCAGAAATATTTTACAACTTACATTTATACAATCAGTAAAGGGCACAACTGCTATCTTAATTTGGACTTGAAATTTCGCACATGCATCTCTGTCCTGTCTCGCCGTCGGATTTACAAAGGGGAGGAATTGGTGGCCGGGTCTGATAGATTCCTGTCTAGCGTCCACTGTCACAACCACTCAGCGGCTAAACCTTGCGCAGATTGCAACATGATCATCAGCTCTTGCAGAACAATGGATGCAGGCATTTCCTTGAACATGTATGGGCAATTTCTGTGTTTGTTTGTGCTGATAGCCTTGGCACAAACAAATGTTCAAAGCTCACCTGCAAAAAATTGTTCTTTTATGGAAATTGTGGTGGCTATGTTTTGGGCTATATGGTCTGCGAGGAATGATGTTATTTTAGAAATGAGCAACATCGTCTCCAATCGTGCAAATTGGTCCTCAAGACAAAGCTTGCTTAAGCTAAGCTTCGAGCAAAGAAGGATCTTCATCCCCAAATTCAATTATGGCTATACAACTTTGTGTAATCTTGTTAATTTTTAATTTTTTCTTTTCCTTCCATGTATCTTGAGCCTTGTATTTGGAGTGTTTGTTGCTGTTTTTTCTTGACCAAGTATTATGTTAATTTTGAACTCATTGAATTAGATGATTTTTTCTGAAAGTCGATCAGTTTGGACCAAATCCATCTTAGGAGGACCTCGCAGCGGGCCGGCAGCGGCTCATGGGCTTTGTCCTGCGTAGTCGAGCAGTGGCAAAGCCCGTGCGGCAGTAGTGGCGCACGGGTTTAGGAGCGATGCGCGGCATGTGGATCCATTTTTTTTCTTTTTCCATTTTGGTTTTATAGAAATTACACATCACTGTCAGGTGGGAGTACTTCCGAGGATGCTAGTTTCTGACATTCACTAATCACACCTCACTTTTGTGTGTGGGCCGCTGCCTTTATATATTCGTGCTGGTCTCATTGAGACGTGATCCATGCGTGCAGTGATCACTGTATCTTCTACCACAACAAAAAGGGCTGACTGGTAGATACTAGATAGAGACCATCAATCAGGGGGTTTGAGTTGTTGTCTGCTTTGCTGCAGACAAAATGGTGATGAGAAGAATAGTATTGCTAGGACCGGAAGGCATCAGGAGGGATTGCACCGAAAAAGCAATTTCCTCGCCTGCGTCAATGCCTGCTGACACTAAACCAGGCAAGGTGGTGACCGTGATGGGATGCTCCTGTGTGGCCAGAGCAGGAGGTGCTGGCACCGCTGCGTCAAAACCTGCTGACACTAAACCGGGAAAGGAGGCAAAGCTCACAAAGTGATCCAAGACGATGCCGTGAAAAGTTGCTGGCATTCTCGCTCCAATCCATCCTTTGCTGCCCAACACAGCAAAACTGGAGTCGAGGTTAGTTTTAGTCTTTTTTAGTCACCGATTCATTGACCCATCTGAGCTCAAGACTAGATTTGCTATCCAAATTAACCATCCCATGCAAATTTTTTGCTCTTTAGTAGGAGGAAGCTTGGGTGGGTGTGGCCTATATTTAGCGAGTACAAAATTTGTCGTTCCACCAAGTAACATGGACGTTTCTCAATATGTACCTTGCTAAAGGTAAGAGCTGAGAAACTGATCTATTATTCTTGAACAAGCACATCACCTGTGGATGGCAAGGCGTTATGTCTGAGTACTACTTCGACCGTTTGACGCCAAAGCTCTCAAAATATCAAAACCTTATATGGACAAATTTGAAATACGAAAACGCCAAAGCTCTCATACATTGCCCAAGCAAAACTTAATTAAAAAGGTTTGCATTATTTAAAAAAATAAACAATATGCTGGAGTTTCGCCTCCTTAATTCGGTAAAAAATTGAGTGCGTTATCACCCATAAGCTGAAGCTAATATCTTGTTTTAGTTTAACTACATATAAACAATATACTAGTCATTAACAGACACCACACCGTCAAGAGCTGGACATCGAGTCCTCGAAGGCCAAACATCAAGTGAATGTCCTCAAAGACAACCATAACCTTTGTTGGGCCACAAAGGAAAGCAATTGTGTTGGTAATC
>DXKC01048781.1:0-18214 GCA_031170775.1 Cymbopogon citratus
ACAAAACAATCAATGGCTACAAAGACTATTTGATAAAAGGGAGAAATGGGCCTTAGCATATGGAAGAAATACATTTTCAGCTGATATGGTTAGCACTCAAAGAAGTGAAAGCATGAACAACGAGTTCAAGGGGTACATTAGTGTTAAATATGACATACTTACCTTTTTTGAGCACTTTGAAAGGTTGGTGGCCGATAAAAGAGATGAGGAGGTTAAATGTGACTTCAAGGCAACACAAAGTACACCTACATTGAAATCAGACTTGAGAATACTAAGACATGCAACAAAAGTTTATACTCCAACCATATTTAAGGTATTCCAAGAACAAGTGATGCAAACATTAAACTGTGATATGTTCTATTGTGGTGACAATGATGCTGAAAAGGAGTACAAAATAAAGGTTTACGGTAAGAGGAATGAACATGTTGTAAAGTTTTCTGCATTGAAAGTTGAAGTGAAGTGTAGCTGCAAAAAGTTTGAATTTGTTGGAATCTTATGCTGCCATGCATTAAAGATACTTGATATCAACAATATAAAAAAAGTTCCTGAACATTACATTATAAAGAGATGGACAGTTGATGCAAAAGTAGTTCATATAAACAGCAATTCTGAGACACATGAAGATCCCAAAACAAAGCTATCAAAACGGAGAAAGGAGTTATGCAAAATGTATATTCAGTTAGCTAATAGAGCTGCAGAATCTGATGAAACATACTCTATGGCTGTGAATAATGCAGAGAAATTAGCGGAAGATGTGGAGAAAAGTCTGAAAATAAGACCTGATTCAGATGTCGGTACCTCATCTCAGCCACAAGGTTCGTACTCCAGTATAACCTGAGTAATAATTGCGTGAACACCATACATGTGACACCAAAATCTAATTATTATATTATCTATTTTGTAGGTACAGAAGAAGAAGACCAAGCTATAAAACCAAAAGGCTTGAAGGTTAAGGAGAAGGAAATTCAAGGATCTGAGAGACCAATTGGTGGTTTTGAGAAGGCGACACGGCAGAAAAAGAAAACCAAGAATGACACAATGGCTTCTGGTTCTGCAACAGAAGCAAACACATGACAGAAAAAGAAAGGCAAGAATGATCCAAAGACTTATGGTCCTGCAGCGGAAGTAGATAATGTAACATATGGCCAACCTCACTACACTGATCTGGTATGAGATTTCAGTTATATTTAATTTAATACTATAAAGACTAGCCGTATTGAGGTATTTTCATTACTGACTTTAGTATTCTTTTTTCTTTGGTATGTACCAAAATCAAATACAGATACCAGGCTACTATCCGGGCTACTATCCACATGGAAATGCTTTTGTGCCTCCGCCTTTCAATTCATTCTTTGGGGCCCCTAACCATGGTCAAGATACACAACAAGAAAATGTCACTCAGCCATTCAATACAAATCCCTATAATCTGTTTGCCAGCCCCTGTGCTCTATGATTGGTATGCCAGCAACCTACAACAAAATATGACAATACTAATGTTGGAGTGATTTTTCTTAACCACTACTACTTTGTATATCAGTAAGGAAAGATATTTAAAAGACTTTTGGTGTTTCTCTGACATTTTTTGTTGGACACATAAGCACCAATGGATGAAAATATTTTAAACCCTTTAATGTAATATATACAAAAATGAGTTCTTTTATAATACTTGGAATTTGCTTCCTATCGACTGCCATCAGCAATGGGTAATATGCCAATTGTGCATTGCCCTGTCCCACCAACGCAACCACGTACCCCCTAGCCCCGACTGCATGCACTCTCGCCTTTGCCAAAGCTGCCGCTGCCCTCGCATGGCGCCGCCCGGCTTTCCCTCGCCTGCACTGCCCTGACCTGCCCTGCTCTTGGCCTAGCCACTGCTGCCCTACTCTCTTCCTCCCTCTAGCCGCCGCCGGAGCCCTCACACAGCGTCGCCCCGGTGGCCCCACCCCACCGCCACCCCAGCCCCCAGCGCATGGGCAGCGGTGGTCGCCTCTGTTGCCGCCTTTCTCGATTCCCCCAGATTCCCACACACCCTCACGCTCGAGTCCGAGGCCATGTACCCTCTCTAGGTTTCTCTGTTTTTTCTTTCTAGTATCAGATGAGATGATGTAATCTCAAAACAATTTGGTTCGTGTTCATTCTGATTCCATTCACTATTCCTCCATATGGAGAAACTGAGCATATTTGATTTGTGTATAATCTAGCAACTGAGAATTTTACTCCATTTAGTTCATGCTAATTATTTGTCATCACTAGCGGACAAACTAGTTTCTGCTTGGTTGTGTCATAGAGTTAGGTGTATTTGATTCTTGGAAATGGATCAGCCTCCACCACTGCATTCTGCAAATTCTAGCACTCGTGCTGTACTCCTAAAAGATATTCCTCCATTGTTCTAGCCTGCAGTTTTTTTTTATAAAAAATGGTCATTTATTAAGATTATTGTGATAAGATAATCTCTAGCTTCAATAATATCAATAGCCAACAAACTTCGTCAAGATAACCTGCTATGTTGGATTTTCTTTTTTTTATTAAAATATCTTCAAGATAACCTGATTGTTTGGTTCTTAAGTGCTCCTTCTTAAGTTGCACCTTGCTAGTAAAAGTACTGTTCTGTATGATGGAAGTAAAATTAGATTGATAATCATTTTATTTCCTGCATGTGAAAGCAATTATGACTGATTAGATGCAACAGAAGCATGTTACGGTGACATGTTTAGTTTTAGTTTGACTGTTCTAATGTAAGTTCCATGTTTCTGGAGAAAATGTCGGGTCCTCCTTGCGCCAAAAACAGCAGCCATGATGTGAAACCGTCTATCACCATATCACGTAGGTCATCTCGCTAACTCAAAACTACTTGCCACCACCTCCCATGCCGGCCTCATTGCCAATTTTGTGGGTACCTCCCATGCCGGCCTCCTCACCAAATTCGTGGTTCACTACCAATAGATGCGAGGCCCTCAAATTGCCATGCCAACACCCTCCTCCCCACTGCCTTGCTTCGTCATTGACACCGCAAACTTGAGTCCTCAACTATGCCTCCACCTTCCTCGCCAATGCTAGCCACCGTAGTAGGCTGACCGAGCACAATCTTCCAAAACGATGCTTCCAAGGAGGAACACGATGCCACTAGCACCACCATCGCCAGAACAGAAGGTTCATGTTTTCACCCTGAGAAGACAAGCCACACAAAGGGAAGACACCTGAACGGTTAACCCTTCCAAGGAAGAAGAGCACATTTGTCATTGGCCCAAGAGGGCAAACTTTTGCCATGTCACCTCCACCCTGTGCATAGCATTGGCCACAATTTGTCCTCTACATCAGTTGTCGCCCTGTCCGACCGAGCCACCTGATGTCATAGTTGTTGGTAGCAAAAAACCGTTGTTGAACTCACCAGCCAGCAGCTCCATACACCATCCTATCAGTGACTCCCCATGCTGGAATACGAGTAGAAGATCACGAATTTGGGCACAAGGCCACCCACTCTAGTCATAGAAGCGAGATCCGAGCCAATGAGCAACCCACGACCTTGTGTCTACCAGACAACGTCGAGTAGTTCGGTAACCGCCATCGGTCGGCCATAACTCCACCGATCAAGGTGAGCTAGATCCAGCAGCTTAAGCTTTGGATCCGACCACCTGATAACCAGTGGCTTGGAGCATCATCATCTCCTCTAGAAACCTCCTAGTGCCTCAGCACGTGCCAGACCCGACATGCCCAGCCACGACGCCATCTCGGTTGCTGAGCACCATTCCGGCACAAAGTTGGTCATGACCTCCCTAGGTTAAAGCCTCGCCGCTGCCATCCTTGGGAGCTGTGTGGGCCTCTCGACCACTCTCTCCTGTGGCGGCGAGGGTACACGATGTGGTGGTTCTTGGTGGCGACAGAGCCTAGGGTTGTTGTACGGTCAAGATGGCAAACTAGAGGGGGGTGAATAGTCCTTTCTAAATACTAATCGCATCGTCTAACGAAAACAAGTACGGAGTTTAAACTATCGGTCTAGCCAAGACCTAAGAGCTCAACTTGATGGAACACCCCTCTATCTAAGTTATCAAGTACCTTATAATAAAATCCTATTTAGCAACAAAGGTGCCAAGCTCACCTAACTGATTCTAGAAGCAAGGTTACACAACCCTAAGAAACTAGTATATTAGCAAGCAGGTGAGCTCCTACACAATTCTCATAAGCAAAAGCACAAAAAAGCCTCCTTCACTAGCAATGCTCAAGGACAAGGCTACATAAGCCAAACCTGAGAGCTCAACTTACTTAGCCACACAAGCTAAGCAAGACAAGGGAACTACTTCTAGCTACACAAGCAAGTAGGTATCCTCACTCAAATTAGTATCAATCATGAGATGGAGAGAAAGGGGAAGAGGTGAATCTTCACTCTCTCATCTACAGCCATAAAGGGCTCTCTATATCCTCAGGATTTAGCACTGTTGACACAAAAATATGGTCTTTGTGTAACACGCCAATGATGAGGTATAGTCTCTTTTGCAAGGACGAGTTCCCCACTGATGGCATCGACAATATGCCATCCTCATCGACAACAAGCTCTTCCTGCAAGCCCAAATTGATGCTTTGGTATGAAATTTATGTGGTTTTCCCGTCGATTCAAGTTCTGATATGAAACTCGATGTTGCTCTCAAAACTGAAGATTAATCTAATATTTTATTGAGCTTTTAGTCTAAAATTTCAGTGATCGACACAGTGGTGGTCATTCTCATTGGCTTAATCTGATTTCCATGATAAATAACTTTTCCTTCTTGAACATATGATGTAGAAGTAGGAGACTTAATTGCGTTGCAGTTGTTTGCAAATTTAGAATATGTGCAAAATCTGAACCAATTGGAATGGTAATTGAATGGCTGCATGCGTGTGAATGTTATTTATACTTCATCATATTCAGTAGACATTTTGCATCGCTGGTTTTCTCTCCACCCCACTTAGCAAGTTTACCTATGAAAAATATTACCTCTTTACTCTTTGCCACAAACAATTACACATGGAATGCACTTCCAGGTGACAAAAACAATACAATGATCCCAATACGGTGTAGATAGAACTTAAATTGGTTAAATTACTATTTGGGTGAATATTTGTGGCAATGCTTTCTTCTGAGTCCTACCTACATCATTTTTCTAGACAACATTGCCAATTAACAATGATGAGATTGATGAACTGAGTTGTATGTTCTATTATTTTCTGCACATTAGGTATTAATAAGTTCATCTACCTATATAGATATATGAAACTATAAATTTATTCTACATAAAGAAATTCTGGTCTTTTGGTTCACATATCCAAGAATCAAAGGGTTGACATGTCGCCCAGCTTTATTCTCTAGAGCCGCCGCCATTCCCCGCCGTTTAGCACCACTGGTCCCCTCCCTTCTACTCCGGCATCACGTCGAAGGCTGAAGGGAGTGGGGATCTATTGTTTTTAATAAGTTTTTCCTAGTAGATCGAGTCTTTAGGGTTAGTGTCTCTCCATACGAAATTTCTTGATATTGGTGCTTTATCTTCTCCTTCTCTTCTCCGGCGACAGTGAAGGGGAAGGATGGAATCGCCTTCTCCATGGTGGCTCCGTTGAAGATGAAGGCGGCAACTTTGGCGTTAGCATCTTCATTGATGTGATGACATGGAGACTTTTGTTTCTAGACGGCGGCTTCAAGGCTGAGATGATGTCGCCGCCAGGGAATAATTTTCTCCGGTCTTTTCTCTATTTTGTTATGGTTAGATCTGGCCACAATGAAGGACTAGGGAGAACATATTTTAGATTAGTCTTCCTCATTCTTCGGTGCCATAAAGAAGATGGAAGACACCAAAAACAAGAAAAAGATCCAAAATTCCGCCTACATGAATGTTGGCCGTCGTTCGTTGGGCATTTTTTCTCGGGCCATCATGTCACACCCGGCCCAGTTTGGAGTTTGGCCCATAGTGGCCCATGTGAATGTTGTGGAGAGTTTAGTCCCATCTTGGTTATTCAAAGTGGGATAGACCAACATATAAGGCTTCTAGATTCCATCCCACCATCCCCGGGTTAATCCTTTTACGCGAAGCCAAGACGAAAGCGTAAGTGGGATGGTGCTATGTGTGGTTCACTCAGTGTGCAAAGTAAATCTGAGCCGTTCGGACTCTAAGACAATACAAATGGTATCAATGCCGACCTTTGCGGCCACGGGCATATGCGGGCCAGGGGTTGCGGACATGGTTGGTTCATTGCGCATGTAGACTCTGCGGGGCGCACGGCATGGCACATGTGCCGACCTTGGATGCACTGTCGCGTGTGCTAAGAGAAGAACATTCTTGGTCATTGTTTGCCTATTTGTAGGTGTGTTGGGCTTGACGAGGACATCGAGTTCTTTGAGGGGGTGTATGTCACACCCGGCCTAGTTTGGAGTTTGGCTCGTGTGGATGTTGTGGAGAGTTTAGTCCCACTTTGGTTGTTCCAAGTGGGATAGAACAACATATAAGGCTTCTAAATTCCATCCCACCATCCCCGGATTAATCCTTTTATGCGAAGCGATGACGAAAGCGTAAGTGGGATGGTGGTAGGTGTGGTTCGCTCAGTGTGCAGAGTGGATCTGAGCTGTTTGGACTCTAGGGCGTTACACCATCTTTTGTTGCTGAGTGTTTGCCTGTGCGATTATCCACACTACAAAGCATCTGATAGGTTATGTTTTGAGTTGTCTTATTCACAGAGTGGATACTTTCTTATAATCCAGAATGCTTACCTCGCTATCATATAATATAATTTTTCTTTCGTCACATAAAAAAGCATCGTTGTTATCAATTATTAAAAGAGTTTACCAGACTACAAACATAACAAAATTCAGGCTAATGAGCAAGGGGAAAACACTATAATTTATTACACATGGTCCTGACAATGTATGGATCTACGAATATATATGTTGTTGTCATTTGTGTGTAGTACATATAATAAAAGACCTGAGAGATGATTCATTCCTTTAAGCTACAAAATGTTGAGGAAGAACATTGTTTCATGTATTTTAATGGTTGCGTAATTTTATTATATGGCATATGTTATTTTGTATTTGATGTCATGTATTGATATAAGTTGGCCTCCGTTTGTATTTCCACCTCGATCCAAGAAAATCTATGAGCAAACATGTGACCCCCAGCATATTCAGTGTTTAGGTAGCTCATTTGGTTTGGCCGAGAGGAAGATGTAGGTCCCAACAACCACCAGTACTGTTCCGATGAGGCTGCACACGTTTATAAGAAAGAACACAGTACAATCAATCGTGTGATATAATAATGTCATAAATTGACCCAATTCTAATTAGCTATTTGTTCATTTTAATAATAATAGGTCTCGGTAGATGGCATTGTTATTAGATAGATACTCTATCTTTGTTCTGTTATTGAAACAATGGAGCAAAGCATGGAGAAGGCAAAGGTACAAAAGAAATAAAAAACAGACCTTCCCACAGTGATATCGTCGCCGATGAAGATAGATCCCAACACAACAGTGAAGACCACCGACAATGGGCAGAACATTGCAGGGTATGATGGGCCTTTCTTCGATACAACCCACGAGTTCAGGCTGTATTTTAGTGCAGTTGCAAGTGTACCCTGTACCCAATATGTTCCAATGTTAATTCCCATGCAATGATTGAATGGATCATGTATGGTCACTAATTAAATTAGCTCAATTAGGATTACCCTAGTTTGCACGACAAATTATCATCAATGCTTGTTGTAGAAAATGTGTTGACGCCGAATCCGGTCCGTGCCAACACACCACAAGGGCTTTGGACGCCCAAAGAGGTTGTCTCTGCAACCTGCAACGCAGCAACAACAAAGCATAACTGGCAAAACCAATCTAAAGACCGATAGGGCTGATGTAGAGCTTGTTGATGGCTGAAAGACTCCCGAACCACCTCCGGAAAGATCCGTCAGGAGGAAGCACGTGGAGGATCTCTTAGGACCAGCAAGGCTGCCTAGGATGCCGATGAATCTCGTGGTGAGACATCACCGAACAACATGGTAGAAGGGTTGAGGAGAGAATTAGGGCAAAGGAGATAGTTATGTTGTAATTTTGACGATTGATTGGATGGGATTAATCGGTCATGATCCTCTCACATTTATAGAGGGGGTGGTTTTATCCCAGCAGAAAACATTTCCAAGTTTTCCACATAAAAAACATACCAAAAACCGATCTAAAACGATCCGGATCGAAGTCTAAAAGTCTGATTCGGAACGGCCGGAAGTACTCCCGGTAGTACCTGCTAAGCTCTGGTAGTACCGGTAGTTTATTTTCTCCCAAAACCCCTGCGGAACCCGGTAGTACTGGCCCCGGACCGGTAGTACCAGCTAAGGACCAAAAGTAACTCCTGCGGAGCCCGGTAGTACCGGCCATACGGACAGGTAGTACTGGTGCATGATCTGTCTTCCCTTCGGGAGCATAACTCTCGCATCCGGACTCCAGATTGAACATTTCATATATGTTTTTTGACCATCTCGACGAGAGGAACGCAATGGTGAAGTCCGTTTCTCATTTTGACAACTTTACAAAAATAGTCAATTTTGGTTGTCAACAAAATGTATAGATTAATTACTGAGTAAACAATGGTCAGAAGGTTTATGTCCCATCCTATCTTCCAGGCTTCCTTATCCCTCCTAAGTATGACTCCAGCAAGTGCTGTTTGGAGCCCTCCAACCAAGCACGTAGTCATGGATGACCAATATTTGTACGGATATACCTTCATAACTTTCGACTGCAACCACATATGAAAACAGAAAAAATACATTACGAGCTAGTTAATTAAAATGATTTCAAAATGAAACATGCATGGTAACCAAATAAGCACCGTTACCTGAATTAGGTACCAGCAAGCAAACATGAAGCTGCTGCCTGCCAACATGATTGATCCACGTAGTTGATGGCTTGCATCATCCAGATGGTCTTCGTTGTGATGGTCAAGAATAGGGTTCCATAGATGAAGAATCTTTCCCTTGTATAGGCTGATGATCATTGTTCCCCCGATGGAAACCACAACTCCTGCGATCTTAAGCGATCCTGACATGCTCATGATTTGCAGTGTCTCCATCCTAATGCAAGAATTAATGCATTGCCGTGAAATTGAGTGTGAGCATGCATTGCTATCAGGAATTAAAGATGTATATACAGAACTACAATGTGTAGAATGAATTCTTTTTTTTTTTTTTGACAACATGAACGAATTCTTTTGGATGGGAGGAACAAGGGGGATGTGATAGTAACACTCTTAATGATAATATCAGGAATTAAAGATGTGCAATGGGATCGAGAAACAAAGCACCATAAACAAGTAAGACACAAAAAAGGCACTATCGACATGTAAGAGGTGTATTTTATACAGAAATAGAGAAGTCGTTGTACCTTAACACGAAGGAGAGTATGAAGGTTGTCAATGGAATTAAGTTGATGAATATAGTAGCGTATGGCGCCGTTGTGTCATGAAGGCCGTAGTAGAATAGGCTCATTGGTAGGGCATATCTGCATGATATTGAGGTACGCGACGCAAGCCTTTTTCAAATTGTTGCCACGGAAGACTTCAAGCTTTCAGAATCAACAACTTTCTGAATCAAGACTGTTCAGATTTGAATGTATGAAAACAAAGTCCGTACGTATACTTCAATGATATTTTTTAATGTAGTAGTTTTTACTATCTTCTATATGACTATATGTTAGTCAACAAAAATAGGATAAAATAGTGTCACGAGATGACTAAAAAAAGTCAATCAATTACCTAGGGGACGCCTATATCCAAAACATGATGGCTTGCTCATTTTGAAGGACAGAGACAATAAGGCGAGACAATCCCACCATCCACCCCCACTGACCACCGACCACGGCACGGTAAGGTCTGGTCAGAGCTCCACACCTACGACCCTCCTTCTTCCTCCTCCCCTGCAGTGTCATCATGGCCGTGCTCATCCCCGCCCCAACTGGTCCGGTCGCCTACTCAGCTGCCCACACGGCGGCATCATTGCCGCCTCCGCCTAGCCACTATCTCTCCTGTCCCTACCGCCTTCCCTTGAGCCCGTTCTAAGGCAGCCAGAGGTGCAGCGAAGGGAGGCTGCCTAATAGACTTTGCGTTTTTAAAAATGCATGTGGATGGAATAGGGCAATATTTTATCAAAACTCAGAACAAATATTTAATGATCATGTATTTACAATATACCCGATGAACGCATAAAGGAAGATCCATCCAGCGGCATGCCAATTCATCTCTTTCCACTTCCCCCTGCAGAAGGGATGAAAACTAGAATACATAGAGTTGTGTGATACTACAAATTTCAGGTGATTTTCTTTTACAATGGCAAACACAAAAGGTTTCCTCCAAGTTCGGAACTAAGGCCCTAGATTTCACACAGCCTCATCAATTGTGCAATGCTGATATACGTCACTCTACCACAGGTAGTCTTTTTCCATGACAGGAAAAGCCATCAACAGAAGTACCTAAAATCGTCATGGACGTTGTTTATATTTAGAGTCATCTAGATTGCACAATTGGCAAAGATTATATGATTTATTTACACGCCCTACTTTATTTCAATTCATGTGTGTTGAGGTGGATATGGCAGAATCCAAATAAGACTATTCACGCCACCCTTGCCATTACCATACTCTCTCCATCCCAAATTATAAGTTATTCTAAAAATTTTAGAAAGTCAAAATATCTCAAGTTTGACTAAATTTATATGAAAAATAATAACATTTATGATATCAACTAAGTATTATTATATTCCTTATTAATTATATTTTCACACTATATCTATTTGATGTCATAAACACGTACAAAAAATTACATTAGGAACGGTTAAATCGCGTCTTCAGTCGCGGCTAACCAAGACGACACTAACCAATCGATTGTAAAGATGTTTTGACTCTCCAAGATTCTTGAAATGACTTATAACTTGGGAGGGAGGAGTATAAGCTGTTATCGCCACTGTCGTCGGTGCCAACCTCCACTTGGCTGGCAGCTAACCAGGACGACACTAACCAATTGACTGTGAAGATGTTTTGACTCTCTAAAATTCTTAAAATGACTTATAATTTGGGAGAGAGGGAGTATAAGCTGTTATCGCCACTGTCGTCGGTGCCAACCTCCACTTGGCTGGCAGCCGCTCGCATCTCCCATCACCACCGTATCACCATGCTTCACCCAAAGTGTACTCACCAGTTACCACCTCCATGACCCCTGCCCTCCGCTAACTATGCTGCCCACCCAAGGCTGTGCACCCACTGCCTGCAGGCCTGCAGCCACCATCGGCAGCTGACTATCCCTTGCCGCCCCACACGCCAGCACCCACATGTCACCGACCACCACCAGGCAACCCGTCCTTCTGCTGAGGACTCGAGCCAAGAGGCAGGGAGTAATTTGATTAATGCCTGCTAGGAGTATACATTTCAAACATGAGATAGGTTTGGTTGGTATTAAAGCTAAACCTGCTAGGAGTAATTTGATCAATGCCTGGAGAGATAGCTACATGTAACTTGCGCTCTTTTTCTGTTTTGGGCCTGGAGGCCTTGTAACTGACACTGCGTCAATTTTTTTACTGTAGCGAGGCAAAACAGGCCCCCGCCATGGTAATTCGGTGGCCAGCACGAGCCGGCCGGCCAGGGAAGCGCCCGCTGCGGGAAATAGTTTACCGCAGCGGGCGGCCTAACGTGCCCGCTGCTGTAAATGTTGATTTACCGCAGCAGGCACGTTAGGCTGCCCGCTACGGTAAATGGATTAACTGCAGCTGACACATTATAAGGCCTGCTGCGGAAAAACAAGCCCAGCCCACATATCCAAACCAGCCCACTACTACGACAGCATATATATAGCAAGACTTAGGGTTTGGGCAGCTCCATCCCGTGCCTCACCCACCCCGGCCGCATCCCGCACCTCACGCTCACCAGCGCCTCTCCCTCTCCCTCCCCACATCCAGTGCCTCTCCCTCTCCCACCTCTCTCCACCAGGCGGGCAGCGCGTGGCCGCGGGCACCCGGAGTCGAGCGCGCATGCGGGCGACGCAGAGGCCCGGGTGGTGCGGAGGTGCGGCTCCACCTGTGCGGATCCACCAGCGCAGAGGCGTAGCTCCACCTCACGCCCCTCCCATCTCCACTTCCCATGCCGAGCGGTGGCCGCCGGCCCTCTCCCCTAACCTCTCCCCTCTTGGCGATGGCTAGCCACGACGACGCTACAGCGGCTCGCAGGGCTCGCGGTGCTGCAGCTCACAGGGCGGCGCTCATGGCGAAGGCGCGCAGCTGCGGTTCTCCTCGGCGCAAACCAAGGGCAACGGCAGGCGGACCATTGACAACGAGCGAACCAATGACGACGGCGGGCGAACCAACGACAACAGCGGGCGAGTCCGTGGCGCGCGATCGAGGAGCGGCGGCAGATCCGGTGGTTCTGCGGCCGGGGAGGCCAGATCCGGACATGGTGTCCCCGGGGAGGCCGGATTCGGCCCCAACGCTGATGGCGGCGCCGACCACGGCAGGGACGGCCGTTTCGACGACCCACCTCCATGCATCCGGCGGCGTCGACCTCCTCCTCCATGGATTTGGCGGCTGTGCCCTCCTCCTCCTCGGATCGAGCTATGGAGTGACCGGATCCGGCGGTGGATCGACCGGATCCACCGACGGTGGCGGCGCTGTAGAACTAGATGGGGCGGCTGTCCATGGATGCGCAGCTGTGGTGGCGGCCAGATCCTGGCAGCGGCGGCGACCGTGGTCCACGTGGAGGATCCGAGCGGCAGCATACCGGGCTCGGTGGGCTTTTTTTATTTCATAAAATTGTTTACCGCAGCGGGCAACCTAATTTGCCCGCTGCGGTTAATGTCATTTACCACAGCGGGCAGATTAAGGCGCCGCTGCGGTAAATATATTTCCTGCAGCGGGCATGCTGGCCCATCACGGTGGAGGCCATGATTTACCGTGAGCTCTTCACCGTGACGGAGCGGTTTGCCCGCTGTGGGAAACCAAAACTGACCGTCACGGTTAAAAAATAATGACGTAGTGTGAACTTGTAAATACAATCTTTCATTCAATTGAAAAAAAGGGTCGGGGACTCTCCGGCCGTTCGATCAAAAAAGAGGCTGGGAGTAGTCGAGCAAACCCAGAGCCACACCCAAGTTAATCCCTAACACACTGCACGCAGCTTGTTAGCTAATTCCTGTTATGCAGAGCCACACCCAAGTTAATCCCTAACACACAGCACGCAGCTTGTTAGCTAATTCCTGTTATGCATGCAAACGATCGGCACACACCTTCTACAACAACTTTTGTAATTGTTTGTAGATGGTTTTTGTAATCAAACGGGCCAAAGATAAAACAGCTTCCTTGAGTGGTTCTTTAAAATTTGGTTTCACAATGTTGACATCAGATGAAAGTGGAAAACACCAGCTGAGGAAGGTGTTAAAAACAAAACAAGTCTTTGAGTGGAGCTCTTTGAGGCAACTACAACCAAACCTTCAAATTCTGTCCCCTATTCCTTGAAATGAGGGGGTCCCTCATCCGTATTTCATCCCCTATTCCTTGTTGCACTCTAGCCCATCTCCTCAAATTTTCCTACTTTAAAGTATATTGTCATCGCCTCTTTATCGGTCTCACTTATCAGCTTTATGAGAAGATAAAGGAGGATGAGAGATTCCTACATCTGGAAATAGGATGAGGGCTCAGGTAGAAGTTTGGTTGGACCGTAGGAGTTACCCTAAGATCGGGTTCCACAAGGGTTGGAAGTCAAATCAAAGTGGAAATAGCGTGCCTCTTGGCTCGCTCTCCAACATCTACCATAAGAATTTGTTTCACTGACCATTTGTTTCGAAATAGCTTCAACTCCATCAATGAAGCAAAACTGTACCATTGCTACATATCTCAATTTTTGGAGGACGACATTACTACAGCTTTTTCTTTTCATCTCCTTTTTATGAAGCAACAAAAAATCAATTTATTTTTGCCATATGTACTTTTTTCTATCTCGCGCTCTCAGTATATATCCATATATCGCTTTCTTCCTTCCGGTATCCTCGTTGTGCTTGTCTGCCTCTCTTCCTGCAAGAAACGGCCCACTCGTCGGCACACAGTGCAGTGACGTGCGAGGGCAAGTGAAGCAAGCGGCCCTGTCCATGGCTTGCTCCTTGTTAGGTTGATGACATCACCCTTATGTTACGCCTAAATAAGTTCATTTTTCTTTAGAAAATAAGTCCAAATATACATCTAAATCAAGATATAAATAAAGGCATCCTTAGCCGTCAATCCTATGATCTATGTCCACGACTAAAAGAAGAGTAAAATACATTGGAGGTCCATGAACTTGCACAGCTGTGTTAAATAGGTCTATGAACTTGCACAGCTTGTTTTGGTGATATCATCTCGCAGTGGCTATAAAGTTTTGTTAGTGGATCATTGGAGTGCCATATGTAATAGTGATATCACCAAAACAAGCCCATATAAAGTGCCACATGTGCAAAACCACCAGCAAAATCGGAGTGGTTTTGCATTTGGACCTATATTGAACGGGTTGCAAGTTTGAGGGGTCAGATACCAGTATTTAAAGTTCATGGACCTATTTGACACAATTGTGCAAGTTCATGGGCCTACCGTGCATTTCACTCTTAAAAGAACCCATAACCTTCGCAGTGGACATGGTCTTTGGTGGATCGCATCATTTGTTCTTCTGATTGTAAAGGAATTGGGGAGGGGGGGTGGCGCCGTCGCCCGACCCGGCGCTGCGACGGGGAGAGAGAGGGGGGATTAGGAGACCGAGAGAGGGAGAGGATGGGAGAGCTGCCTGAATTTTTTTTTTTTAACGGACAGCCAAAACATGACCAAGCGAAAGGAGGCAACTACACGTGTCGCACCCATACTGGTGAAGAAGCAATTTCGAGGGACGTGGCCACCGTGCCTGATTTCGGAACTACGCGTCCTAGCTGGGCGTTCGAGTCACGCAACCGGGGATGGAAGAAGTTAACTATAGGCAATATGTACAGTTTCCGTAATTTGAGTGGATAGACTCCCTCCTTGTCTCTGTATGTCTCCACCAACAAAAGATACAGGCCAAGCGACAAACCTTAAAATTTATTTGATTTATTTACTTAATAAATTCAAACATAATTTATTACACGAGAATCATACAATATATAAACCACACGTTCCGTTACAAAGCATGAGTATTTTTACTAGTTTATCAATAAAAATAGATTTATTAATAAAAATAGGAAAAAGTATCTAGTTTAATTTGTTGAGGATGACCGAGTAGAGTAGCTCACTTTGTTGCATCGCCCACATTAAAATTAATTACACTAGGGGTGACGGGAGTGGACGACCAACCTCTCTTTGAGGAGCGCGAAGGGGAGGATGATGGCGGCGCCGAAGAGGCTGCGGTACGTGAGGAGCGCCAAGACGAACATGCCGCTGTCGATGGCCACCTTGGACAGCAGCACCATGCCCGTGTTGAACAGCTGCACCAGCAGCATCGCGGCCGGCGCCTTCCACGCCGCCATCTCCGCGTCATCCGGGCAGCGGCGGCGCTGCCTTCTTCACTTCAGCTTCACCTTCAGCCGCAGAGCAAACGCTGCCTGCCTCTTGGTCCACCATCGCTAACTGTTGATTTTTGTCTTGCTCGGTCTTCACGAACACCTCGATCGGTAACTCAAACAAAAGCCGCGCGCTGCTGACTCGTGTACGATCTGTTGAATTCTAGCTCTCCAACTCCAACAATATATCTCCGGCGGTCCGGGCGTCCGGCCTCGTGTACGAGCAGTTCACGGCTCGATCAGGCCGCCGGACGTGTGCTACGGCCTGCGGCGTCGCCACTGGCAGAACGTGTCTGTATAGCGGTGCGATTTCGTGCTCCTTGTGTCCTTTTGGGGCGACGACGTGCATGCGTGTTCCAGGTGAAAAGTGTGAAACACACACTTTTTGGAGGGGTTTTTCTCTGTTACTTGCGTTGCGTCACTACTTGAATACTTTCGTGGGTGTTTAATTTTTCCTGTGTGTTCCACCTTGGTTTGCCCTGCGAAACAAAACCATTTCGATTACAAGGGCGGAAAAATCCTAAACGGATGGCATGCAATAGGCAGCAGTAGCCCTTGACACTTCGACAGACTATTCGGATCGCGCGTGCTTAACGATATGATGCTTTCACCCATCAGACTTAGCTTTGAGGAACTTTTGCAACGTAACATTCCTTTTGAGATAATTTCTTAATTAAAATGGATCTTTTATATATATATATTTTTTAAAATAGGCCCTCTGCAAGTGCAACACCACGAGAAGCATAGTCTAATAACAAAAATCAATCTTAATATGTAGCCGACCTCAAACAGCTTTAGAAAGCCAGCCCCACACTCCACATAGGAGAGTGAGAAACAAGGACTAGAATATGTGTGATTATATTTAAAATCATTTGCGAGCAATGTTTACTATAACTTTGTCGGATGAGCAAATGATCAAAATAAAAGTTGATCTTAGTAAGTTCTGCAACTTTTGTGTTCATGACTTATTCATTTGAAATCATTTGATGTTTAAAAATGCTATTTCAAGTTGTCATTAAATTCAAAATTTGAATTGGCCCCAAGAAAATATATCAAAATATTACATGTAAGAACATAATAATTTAATATAGCTTGATTTTAAAAAACTTTAAGAAAAAAAATCAGGTAATTGGAATTTACTGTGAGAGAGAAAGATTAGTTACAAGTTTTAGCAAGAGATTAAAAAAATTAAGAGTTCATCAACAACTAAACATAGAATTCAAACAGTTTTTTGAAAAATCAAATAATTCTTATGGAAAAGTTGTCTCCAGCAAAGTGTTATAATGTTTTTGAGATCTGTAACTTTTATTTTCTTCATTTCTCCATCCAAGGTTGTTTACAAATTTTGTATTTTGATATTAATATTTAATATTCTGCATATATTTATAGCAGGGTTGAATGTTGAGCCGCCCTACCTTTGACAAGCATTTTATCCCCTATAAAAAATATCGTTGCTACGTATCCATTGTGTACGTAGTAGATAGACTTTCTAACGTCCAGTTGTACCAAAGGCGTGCTCCTTGTCTCGACTCTATGGCACTAGGTACTCAAATCTATTGAAGTTGTACACATAAGTAACCATACGACTCTGAGGTACACTAAATAGTACACGTGGAGTGAAAGTTTGAGGTGCTGGTAGGTTCGGACTACCATCACGTACAGGGCTGAGATTTTTATTTGTCCTTTTTATTACTTGGATTGAATTTGGATTGAACGGAGCTCGAAAAGGGAAAATAAATTGGCTGAAATAGGTGAAGATTATGATTAAAAAAAAAAGACTCAAAGGTGGAAAGAAAAAAGGATGGACAATAAGAAGACTGGGTTGCAACATGCCGAGTAGCAAGCATTATATGGCCTCACTCGGCCTAGGGCAGCCAAAAACCATGATGATCTGGCATGGGTCCTCTTTTGTTTTATTTTTTTTTCTCAAAAATGTGTTCTCATTTTATTCACTAAAGTTTTTTATATATTTGATTGATTTCAGAGGTTTTTATAAGGAGTTTGCCTTCCACGCAAGTATTTGACAATTTAAAATTTCAGTATTTTGTAAAATGTCACAATTTTGGTATAAAGGTGACATAATATATTGTAAAAACTCAAATATTGAAATATTCAGCAATAGTATTTTGACTATAATGTTCAAATATTTCTGAAAACATATTAACATTTTACAATTTTTATTAAAAATAGTGTACTTGGATTGTTTCAAAAGTACATTTGTCAACTTTTCAAAAAAACAAATTGAATAAAAGTGTTCATATTATGTTCCTTTTCTGCATTAACCGTGAGCACTTCATTGGGGGTACAAATAGTTAAAAATACATTAAATTTTTTAAAATACATCAAAATCCTTCACATACATAGTTAACGGATTAGCGATTCACTGGATGTGGAGAATTTGTTTTTACTTGAGGAGAACTTAGTTATATATTTTTGTTTAGCATCAAGATAGAATATTGAAAAAAGGAAAATTTGCAAGCTAATTTCATCTCATGGATAGAAATTGAAGGATTTCTCCTTTTTTTTCTCTAACACATTCCCACACTTTTTTTTTGAAAAGGGATATTGCTATATTATAACTGAGGAGGATCGTTAACATCACGATCTCTCAAATTTGTTACAAACTCTGGGAGGGGATCAATCCAAACATGGGATCGATCCGGGTCCCAACTCAAACCCATATGG
>DXKC01048803.1:0-11883 GCA_031170775.1 Cymbopogon citratus
CCGTGCAGTGACGGAACGCCTCTCGTGAGCTGGCGCAAGCCAGGCCAGGATTAAATGACCGGTTTGGTCATTCGAGCTGGGCCTGGCTAAGTGTATACGGCTGGCTGTATGCCTGGCTAAGTCTCTGCCCAAGCAACCAAACAGTGATTTTGTGACTCCAATGTAGTCTGGTTAGCTTTTTCCTTGCAACCAAACACACTAAATGTTTCTCAGAGAGCGGCTGGCGAGGTACAAGTTTGGGCTCTTTTACCTGGCACCACACACGAAGAGGATGTCCGTTGTCGTCGTCAGCCATGTGAAGCACATGCCGCTCAAGGAAGCCATCAGAAGGTCACGGGTCCGGCTAGACCTCGACAGGAGGAGACGCATTCTTGAGAGATACAACGCTCGTCGTCAGCCTCCTGCTCTTTCTTCACCTACAGCTAAATTTCTGTTGTACACAGTTTGCTCCGTGTTCTTGGCTTGTCTTATTATATTATGTTAGAGAATATTTTTTTTTGGTGTATGTTTAGATAGGCACTGTAATGTGTTTACACGTTTATTAGAATGTTTTATGTAGATCCTTTTAATTTTTTCTAGAACTAAATATGATACTTCAAAGCTTCTAGAGATATTTTTATGAGCTATAAATATTTTTATTTGGTTTTATAGGGTCCTAATCTAATATAATATTTTTGTCAAAATTTCCATAAGTTCGACGATGCATTTAGTGGTTTAAAAACCTATCAAGTTTCTATTGGTTTGACTTTTTAACTAAAACTGGTGAAGTGTCCTGAAAACCATTTATAACCAGAATAAAAAGGTTAATTTAAATTATTTTGAGAGTTGAGAAAGACAATTTGCTTCGTGGTTTCCTTTTCCAATTATTATAGTACGGACATAGACGCTCATATATCTTAACATGCATGTAGTTCTAACATAAATGTACATTTTAACATACATGTACATCTTTGGGATGGAAACGTTGAGCTTGAGTATATTCACAGGCTTCGGCAGCGCTACTAACTGAATTGCATGCTGTCGTTTTTCCATCATATTTTTTTCTATTTATATTTTTTTTTACCTCTGTAAAAAATAATAGTTTTCACCTAAAAAATGACGTTTTCTTCTCGAGTTTCCTACAAATTCAAATGTTCTTCAATCAATCCAAAAAATACCGTTCAAAGAATTCATGATGTAAAATGTTACAACAAGTGCTTTTGCATGGCCTGGGTCGTCGTCATTGTTCAGATGATTCTCCATCAAACCTGACGCAGATCGCGAACTGGTTCTTTTGCATGGCCTGGGTCGTCATTGTTTAGATGATTCTCCATCAAACCTGACGCAGGTCGCAAACTGGTTGACCGTGTTGGATGGACCTTCAGGTGTTTTAAGCATCAGAACCTGAAAAGCACAAAGATGCATATAATCATTGGTCCAAATTGACAAAATGACAACAATCTCCACATAATATAGTGTAAAGCACCTAGTACTACCTTAGGATTATTCATATTGCTTCCAAAATAACCAACACCAAATGATAGCGAGGAATAGGCAGCAACCAGCTCAGCGGCTTCCAGTTCAGACAAATCTCCTTCCTACCAAAAGATACATGGTTCAGCTCACAGTGGAGGGGCTTACCCATCCAAGATCTAAGCAGATGGGACTGCAAATACTCACCTTTAGAACATCTGCCTGAACTAGCAACAACCCAGCGCCTGTGTCATGAGACATCTTGTTGCTGCTTTGAACCACAGAGCGGAGAACTTTTGTGCATGCAGAGGCAGGACCAGATTGTGACCTGACAATATATACATTTATCTATTCAAACTTGCAACTACATAAGGTATATTAATGTAAAAAGGCAAAAAAAGAAAAAGGAAAGGACAAAAGAAAAAAAATAAATGATCATACAATGATGATGATATGCAACATTCACGGGCAGCAAATCCTCTAATCAAGTGTTCTCCAGCTCCAGTTGCACAACAACCAACTACGAATGGTGTACCAAAGGGTCCTTTGGATGAAGCCCAGCACCCAGAGCCAAACATAGCTGCCAACCCAACCCGGCCATCTACCTGCCAAGTGCTATGACATCAGTCTGCTTTTCTTAGCGCCAACAGTACAATAAGAGGTTTTTGCTACTGCTAGAGTACCATAAAGTTCATGGCAACCATACTAACTTATCCAAAACAGTGTAAATAAACTAAAAAACAAAGAAGCATTTTCAAGGGGCAACCATTTATTAGAAACTTAAGAACTGATGAGAACAATGACCAACAGACCTTCAGGGCAATACCACCACTAGATGCACCTGATGCTACATTTCCGTAGCTATCAACACAAATGACACCAACAGTATCCATTATGCAATCTGTGTTGTCTTCCATGAATGACTCTATCAATATCTTCTTTACATCAGAAATATTCTCAGATTCAGTTCCTACAATGAATTTGACACAGGTCAGATGGACATGTGGAGCAGGAAGCCTTTTATTAGCTGAATATAGTTCAAAAATCACAATTGCTACCATAGAAGAAAACAAGTGCAAGAATGTAACATTAGTACCACATTGCTGAGATTCTCAGTAGAGTAACTAAAAATTGGGTGGTTACATTATTTCCTGTGCTGATACCATAACAAGTCCAAATGAAAGTAGTGCATAATATGTTAGCGATAAATGCATAATTACTAAGTGTCCAACTGAACTCAGACCAACCAATGTGCTGATATCTGTTTTATTTTTACATAAATGCTGATATCTGTTGGACACTGTGTTCATGGAAAATATGACAATTGTATATACAAAATCTTTTGACAGACCTTGTGAAAAGCAGTAGAACCAGTGTGTGACATGACTGGTTCACAACAAACCAGTCAAAAGTATATTTCAAGAACGGCTTGAATATTTGTTGGAGACAAAATGTAATTAGGAGATAATGAAAATAAGTAAATACCTAGCAGAATAAAATTTGACAACTAACAAAACAAGGTACAATGTAGGGCAAAGTTCTTAAACTACCCAACAGTCATTAAATGTCATTATGCTAAGGAAATAACGTTAAATACTCAGATGCTATTTCAACAAGGTGGAAGTTTGAATACAGATTAATAAAACTTTAAAATGTAACCCAAATAAAATAAGTAGCAAGTAAATATGGAGGTAACCTGGTGCTTCCAACTGTACTGAATGTTCTGAAGCAGAGCCAGTGTTATGCTTTAATAATTTCTTGGTATTAACAAGCAATGATGTGTATTTCACCCACTGCGCTCTTGCATTCTCAGTCACCAACCACTGTTTGAGAACAAAAATGTTCCACCCAATCAGTAATGAATGATTGGTTTAGACAACAAAAAACAATAAAGGACTCACATTATTAGCCTCCGATGCAGATTGAACTAGGTCCATTCCTTTAGATTTTGCCCATTGATATGCACCTTCACCAACCAGAAACCTATAACAAGGAATAGTTCAGTACTTAGATACTGAGTATAGAGCTTAGATGGGTGATAGGTTAGTAGTAAATTAATAAATTCAACATAATGAGTGTTGAATATATTGTGCATTGATCAGATTACATCCTGAGTAAGACGAAATTGTAAATGGAACTTTGTATGTGACTGGTTCAATCGGTAAAGCAATAGCTTGCATTACAAGATGAGATGCAAATCATGCAACTTTGAGGAACATGTTACTATTCAGTTAGTTGAGTGGCACCACTGAACAAAACAGATGGGCAAGAATTTACAGGGGAGAAACAGGCAAAAAATGGAGAAGATACTCGGTTTTCATGATTACATCGGGGGTATCCGACCAAGCAATGACGATCCTGCCATTTGTTCCTTTGCCAAGTGCAAAGCGACTTGGATTGGATTCTTTACATCTGATCTACAAGAAACAGAAAATATGATCAGAGGTGGAGCCAAAGTTCACAGTACAAATATATTAGCATTTAGCACTGATTTTCATTCAGACTACTTAGTTATAAACTACCATGCTCCAATTACAAGTACCTCGAATAGCTCCAACAGCTCCAAAAGAACCAGTACTTCCATCCATGATGCTTGCATCACATTCCACATGACCACTCTCAGTCAAATTTGAACCCCGGCCAGCATTTGTGACAGGATCATCCTAGTTAGTCAGATATGAGAATAAACAGGTTCAGATACCTTTACTGTAGTTAAACTATAGCATGCAAATATTAGGAAAAACATTTGAAAATCTGAAACAACACGTATCACATACTTGTGTCATTTATTTGCACAATCAATATCTTGATCCCAATGTTTTCAAGATTATTTATACTTAGGTACTACAAGAGTAGAACTACAGGAAGTCATAAAGCATAATAATACTAACCTCCAAAACTTAACTACAGGAAGTCATAAAGCATAATAATACTAACCTCCAAAACTTGAATGGCAGCTGCAACAGCATCCAGGCTTGTGCCACTGCCCTGGAAATGTACAAAACATTATCAGGAATCTACTACTGGAAATTTACAAAACATAATTAGGAATCTACTATTGAAAATAGAATTAGCAGGGACGGATCTGAAGATTGCATTTCCACATTATCAAAATATCACATCATAATGTCCAAGTGCACATGGTGCAAACCTATAAACCACAAGCAGAAAAGCACAACCTGAAGATATCCTTTAAACAACCACCACCACCACCTGAAGCTACAGTAATAAAATCAATCACCTATAAACCACAATTCGCTTGTTCAAGTCTTGGCTTGTTTCGGCTTATTTCAGCTTATTCTCTCACACAGAATACTATTGAATAGGTCGAAATCAGCCGGCTTATCAACCAGCAGAACAATGTCAATATTTACAGAACTGTGAACAAGCAGGCCCAGGACATGGTCGGCTCAGTTTATAATGCACCACGTCTCCCTAACGGAAAAGGACAGTGTGTCCCAAACTCTCAATCCCAATTAAACCCTACGCACTCGACAATTCCAATCAGCGGCTAAAATCCAGGCGCCACGACGAAGCCATGACAAGAAGGAACAGGAAGGAGAGAATGGGTGGTAAGACCGGACCTCGCGAAGAATCGCTGCAGCGGCGAGGCAGGCGCGCTTCATGGCCCTGCGGTACGCCTTCTCGTTCGCCGGCGCGTGGAAGCCGGCACCCACGTGCAGCGCCACGAAGAACCTGCGGGTGGGGATCCTGGAAGCGCTCGCGTCCTCCTCCCCGGCGCCGACGGCAATCTCGCTGGCGCCGCCGCCGGTGGCCATCACGACGAGCACGGGAAGGCCGAGGCTCCCTTGAAATTATCAGATGGGACCCTTGTGGAGCTGAGATTTTACGCTTCATATTTTTGGGGTGTTTTTTGCAAAGGAAAAAGGTTGCGAATTGTTACTGTTTAGCCCCTTGTGAAAGTCATATTAGTGATCATGGACTTGTGTCTCTATAAAAGTAGAAAGAATATTTCCATATCTCTTGTACAGAAGATGAAGTTTCCTTATTCCTGCACACGAGCCGGTCGTTGTATCCTTCCGTCCCAATAAATATACAACTATATTATAGGAGTGTGTCATTCAAACTATATCGATTTTGATCAAATTTATATACCAAAAGTATTAGCATCTATATCTTGAAATAATTTTAACGATACTTATTTTATCTCATAAGTATTAGTAATTTTTTATATAATTTTAGTCAAGGTTTACGATGTTTGACTTCTCGGGACGTGAGAATTCCATATCCATTAAAACGGAGAGAGTATCTTCAAATAAGTATAACAGAAAATATATTTTATAATTAATATATTAATATTATTTAGTACACATTGTAAATATTAATATTGTTTTTTATATATGTATTAATCAAATCCAGAACTGCCTGACTCGTCATATTTTCATTCTTTCTTTTTCAAATGAGAGTTTATGTGTATACGGATCAGCTCACACCATCACACAAACAAAACAAAGACACGACACCAGTTGAAAGACCGTCATGGACTCATGGTGTGTGTATTCATCGCACTGGTCATCCACGATCAAGCTGCTACCGGGAAATCCGGGATGGAGACGAGAGTGATTGATTGATCTTTGATGTGCATGCAGTTTTGCATTTCAGCCCCTCGTACGCAGGCATTTCTGCTTCCGCCACTTTCTCAGCCCGTGCAGTAGGGATCCAAGGGGCCTGCAGGCAAATTTCCATCACTCCTGTGAACTGCTTCCACCTGCCCTCCTTGCTCCCACTCCCCTGCTCTCTTCTCTCCTCAGGCATCCACCGCGCGCGCACTGGGCCATTGCAGCAGAGGGGCAGGAAAACCCCACCACCACCACCTCCTCCTCCTCCTCCGGATTTGTGGCTTCGCCTGTGTTTTGCTCCCACTCTCCAACTCCAAAGCCACGCGCTGCAGAAAATTGGTCCGGACCAAGCCGAAGCGCCTTTTCTTGGTTGCATCGCTCGCTCCCGCAACCTCGTCTCCATTTCCGATCGGAGGTTTGTTTCCGCGCGCTGCCTCGTCCCCGGAACCCTCATTGCTCTTGGCGTCCGCCGTTGCTGTGGTCTCGTCGGGGAGGAACCGCGTGGTTGATGTACGATATTCTCCTCCGACCTCCGCGCATTGCTTTTCACTGCCGTGTTTCGTGGGGTTTTCTGTCTGCTACTACATGTCACTTTTTTTTTTTTTTGGCGTGTGTAGGAATTTTTAGTGTGAATGTGGGATTCATAGCTGCGTTTTTACGCCTCTGATTTTAGTGCTTTTGTCTTATATATATAGGGTTTTGATTTGAGTTAGCATCTTTTTTTAATATAAAAAAAGAGGGGGAAAAAATAGAGGAGGAGCACTGCTGTTCATGTACAAAGAAAAGAACCCTACCAAAAAAAGGTTTTACCTGTTATGTGCATTGTTTTAAGAATTTCTTCAGCATTTGTGTTGGATAAAGAGTGTCCCAAAGTCCTTGGGAAAAAGTAAAAAAGTTTAATACACTGACATGGGCCATGGCCGTAATAAAGAGGTTAACTTAGTTCAAGGCCTTGTTTAGATCAGACCCAAATTTCAAGTTTTTTCACCCTCTCTCCATCAGATCAATTTTTAGCCACTTGTATGGAGCATTAAATGTAGGTAAAAAAATAACTAATTACACAGTTTAGTTGGAAATTACGGGATGAATCTTTTGAGCCTAATTGGTCTACGATTAGACAAGGCCTTGTCTAGATCAGACCTAAATTCTAAGTTTTTTCATTCTCTCTCCATCAGATCAATTTTTAGCCATTTGCATAGAGCATTAAATGTAGGTAAAAAAATAACTATTATATAGTTTAGTTGGAAATGACGGGATGAATCTTTTGAGCCTAATTGGTTGGACAATATTTATCAAATAAAACGAAAGTGGTACTATTCATCAGGTTAGAATTTTTTTTCGATCTAAACAAGTTGGTTATATATACTTCTCATTTGGTACTATTGACACTGCACTATGGACCAACTGGAGCTTTGGAATTAACTTTTGTTATTATCCTATACCCTTTTAAAGTTTGATTATTTGCACAAAGGTGTGATGGTTCTGAGATTGCGTTAAGCTTTTGTACTGATGGGGCCATAGTGGATCTGTCGATCATGTAACTAGTAACAAGGCAAACAATGCAAAGACATGAGGACCTGGTACTCAACATGTTGCTGTCGCTTTCTGTCCCAGTAATTGAAATTTAAATGATCAGTCAGTTATGTCAAACGCCTTTAGTTTGCAAGGAACGCATTGCGCAACTGATAATCCAAGTTGTGCAGACTGCTTAGTAGGCCCCAAATGTTTCATTTGAAATCCAATGTTTTCCTTTCGATGAGCCACTGCATATTCAGTTGTTCATTGTTTACTTATTTTTATAATATCCATTTAGTGACATACATTTCCTCTGTCTTTTGGGGCTAACCAATATTCTCTTCTATGAATCAATTTTCAGCACAAGAATGGGGAGAAGTGGCTTGACTGGTTGGCTGCAGGAGAGTCAGAGTGATGACATGGTTGCTGCTGCTGGTTATGAGGAAGGCAGTGAGGAAGAAGAACCGTTTGAGGTTGAATTCTATGATGATGATGATGAGCTAGATGTGGAGCAATGCAATGGCAGTGCTCTGCCTGAAAATAAGAATGCAAGCGATGAGGAACCTTTTGAAGTAGACCTTTGCAGCGATAAAGGCACTGGCAAGGCCAACTCATCTCATTCAGAGCAAAATAAGAAAGAGCTGAAACAAGTGTTGAGGCACAACAACTCTGCGCAGAAGGAGGTATCTGTGGCCAAAGAAAAGGAAACAATGCCATTCAAAAAACGGTTATCTGTGAAGTTCGCTGCTGATGTGTCTTGTTATACATACAGTACAGAAAGTTTTGCTGCTGCTACTGTAGAGAAAAGGAAAGTTCAATCTGATGACCAGGACAAGCACCTGTGTAAGAGACAAGAGCTCTCATTTTCTTCACCTCATGATGAGGGCAAACTGGAAGAAGGGAATGACACTAATCTGTTTGTGGGTAACCTACCACCTTCCTTGACTTCTCACAAGCTCATTGAGCTATTTATGCCATTTGGAAGAATTGTTCGATCAAGAGTTGTGGATGATTGCTTCACTGGTTCGAGCAAGGAATATGGCTTTGTGCAGTATTCTGATCCTCGTTGTGCTACTGAAGCTTTTAAACGCATGAATGGACGCATGGTTGAGGGAAGAATGCTAGAGGTCAGACTGGCTGATGCTCCATCATCAGGTTCCACAAAAGAAACGGATATGAGTAATTTGTATGTCTGCAACCTTCCCTTGCTCCTTCATGAAAGCAAATTGCATGATCTTTTTGTACCTTATGGGAAAGTAACCAGTGTGAAGGTAGTGAGGGATCATGTCACGGGGTTCAGTAAAGGATATGGCTTTGTGAGGTACTCTGATCCTCAACATGCAGTTAATGCTATTCTTCAGTTGAATGGACGTCTGATTGAGGGGAGGAAGATGGAGGTTCGTGTGGCTAGTGTTTTCTCATCAGGATCCAATCCATCTGTCCAAGCTGTATCAGAGACTGATCATCAACTCACGAAAGAGGAGGACATGAGTAATTTGTATGTCCAAAACCTTCCCTTGCTCATGAATACAGACAAATTGCTCAGTCTTTTCCTACCTTATGGGCAAGTAACTAGTGCAAAGGTAGCCATGGATTACACGTCAGGTTTAAGTAAAGGATATGGCTTTGTGAAGTTCTCTGACCCACACAATGCAGCCCATGCTGCTACTGAGTTGAATGGACGTCTGGTTGAGGGGAGGAAGATATTGGTTCGAGTATCTGCTGTATCTCTGAGACCATCAAGCTCGCCTGTGGAATCACATGCCAACAATAGGACCCTCAAAGAAATTGACATGTCTAATCTATATGTCGGTAACATACCCTCGTCCATGAACAAGGCCAAGTTGGTGGAGCTTTTCCTGCCGTTTGGTAAGATCACCCATGCAATGGTGATGGAACAATCCAATAATTCAAGCAAGGGATATGGATTTGTCAAATTTGCTGATTCTCATTGTGCTGCTGAGGCTGTTGTACTGATGAATGGAGCACTGATTGAAGGTGAAACGATCTCGGTCAGAGTTGCTGACCTTTCTCCATCAGTATCCAGCTCAATTTCTCAATATTCACCACACCTAGAAACAAATGCCACTCCTGAAATCAACAACTGCAGACTGTATGTCTCCAACTTTCCACAGACCATGTCAGCTGACAAGCTTGTTAGTCTTTTCATGCCCTTTGGTCAGATTGACAGGGTGGTGATGTACACGGAGTACATTCTTGTGCTATATGCAGATGTAAACTCAGCAGCCAAGGCTCTGAAGCACATGGATGGGTACCTGATTGAAGGAGAGAGGCTAGTAGTCAAGGGATCTGAGCCTCTTCCAGCCAATGCAGCAGAATCTGCTTCTTCGCAGTCAGGTAGCAAGCTCGTAAAAGAAATTGACATGGCTAATCTGTACGTTGGCAGAGTTCCATCAGCTGTGACCTGTGAACAGCTGGTGCAGATTTTCTGCCTATATGGAGAAATTGTTCAAGCTAAGAAGTTTGATGCCGGGTATGGGATGATCAGGTATGCTAATGCTTCATCTGCTGCTGCCGCAATTGATCATTTGGATGGCTACCAGATTGGAGGAAGCACTCTGGCTGTGAGAGTTGCGGGGCTTCCTGCAGAATCTGGTGTAGCCACATTTGCTCGAACTCCTCAGACACGTGGCAATGAGCACAGACAAATTGACATGACTAACCTATATGTGGGCTACCTCCCGCCGTATGTTACTAATGATAAGTTGATTGAACTTTTCCTGCCATTTGGCCAAATCACTCAAGCGAAAATAGTTGTGGATAAGTTCACTGGTGTCAGCAAGGGATTTGGATTTATCAGATTTGCTGATGCTTACTCTGCTGCTACTGCAATCACTCACATGAATGGTTACCCATTGGATGGGCATATGTTGGCGGTTAGAATAGCAGGTGTCCAACAGAGTGACATGGCCAGCTACATGGCACATTTTTACTCATACTTCACTTCCCCTGATCCCTCAAGGATGGCTGTTGGAATCCCGACATCAGACTGGTCATACTATTATGGTCAATCTACATATAACCCATACTATTATGCTGAATCTGCATACACCACACCAGCCTTGCACCAGGGACAAGCTGCTGAATCTGCTGCGACTGCTGCTGGTGCTGGTAAAACATCTCAGCTAGAAGGCCTGTCTGGACCTGAACCGGTCAGTTCAGTTGAGAGAGATGGCTCTTCTGTGTCAAATCCTGCTGCTTCTGATAGTTCTCTGTTGGATGTTTGGGCTGGTCCACCTGGATTGGAGTCCCATGCTGTTGCCAAGAAAGATGCCATTACGATGAATACTTCTCAAGCTTGGGCTGTCGCCAAGAAAGAGGTCAGCATGATGAATACTTCTCAAGCTTGCTCAAAGATGCCTATGGTACAGTCAGGCCAGTCGGAAGGTTGGGCTGGTCCACCTGGCTTTGAACCCCATGCCATCGCCAAGAAAGCTGCCACTGTGATGAATCTGCCTCAAGCTTGCTCAAAGATGCATATGTCTGCCAGTGGGGGCGAGAAAAGAAGTTCAGTTGTCTAACATAATATGCATGTCTACCTGTAGTCTGATATAACATAGCAGGTTGCTCTTCGGATAGGTGTGTTTTTGAGAAGAGATGCGTATGCAGTTTTCCCTCGCGGAAGAATCTGTATCCTAACCTTAGCAGTGTACTTAAGTACTTAGACTATGGCTGTTGGCATCTTCACATGGTTGCTTGTGTGTCAACTTTTGATAACCAATCCACTCTAGAACATTAGATGCTTGACTGAAGTTAAATGTTATATCTCAGATGTGTTGTTACTGGTAAGCTATCGATGTGCATCGCTTGTTCGCATATTACTTTCAGAAATGTTGGTCATTCTTATTTGTTCAGTTTAGCATCCTTAATCTGAGGAAGTCAGTGCAAAATCCATCCACATGAATGTCATGTGTGCAGTTTTGTTGGGTGCGGTCATGTTTGTGTTCTCTTGATAGGTATGTCTTGACTTTTTGTCTTTTTTCTTCACCTCTAAACGGTGTACTTCAATGCTATGTACATTTTATTCAACCCAACACTTTCAGTTGCTTATATTCTAGTAGTGGATGTTTTTTTCCCCATAACTGTTATTCCAAATCTACATAACATTTTCCTATCTTTGGAACCATCGGAACCGTTGCGTTTTTTATGGCATTATCTCAAGCCTTGGCGGTGCACTTACCCTTGCTGGTGAAGAGCGCCGGTTGTGGAGCCTAGCAGGAGCTAAGGGTCTGGCCTCTTTTTTTTTTTAGGGAATCATAGAGCTTCATTCAACTTCCAAAAGATCCACTGGCCAGTCCGGGATTACATCAAGCCA
>DXKC01048808.1:0-10762 GCA_031170775.1 Cymbopogon citratus
TTCTTTCCACGGAGACCTGGATCTCTTCCTCGGCTGTTCATGATGGTCACAAATGATGAACACCTTAAAGTAATTCTCCACTTCCTCTCAGGTGTAATTGGTTCAGTCTCACTGAAAGACTCTCCTAAGACATGGGCACAAGTGAGTATCAAAACTCGATCCTCTTCAGCCTTCACAACAAAGCCAGTACAGAAGTGACCAAAATCAAGAATTGCCATCCTTTCTTTCTTCCGCTAAGAGTGAAACTCGATTCCACAGATCCTCAACTTCATCATAGTTTTTCTTGCAAAATTCAACAAATACCACAGAACCAATATACTTCTCATAGATCTACTTCTCTAATTCGCTTGTAAAAGCATTCGGTGGAGCCATATGATGAAAAAAAGACTATAAGAGGGCAACATATATTTAATTTTTTAAAAGTTGAGCAGAAAGGTGGAAAGTAACTATTTCGTATGTATTCCAACTCTTTAAGCTCTTAACATGTAATAACAATTTAATAACTATTTCGTATGTATTTCAACTCTTTAAGCTCTTAACATGTAATAACAGTTTAATAGATGGCAAGTCAGTATGCTGAAAGAACAATAATGAAAACTGCAACAAGGCAACCAATAGGCAATGCTGCCATTACTTTCAAATAAGCACGGAGATTTACAAGAGACAATCACTGGAGCTTGTAGGGTACTCTTTATGGTGTGTGTTGCAAGTGAAATAAGCCTATATATATAGCTTGTATGGTACCTTGGGAGAGTGGAGATATTTTCCTTGATCCTAGACAATATTCCTTCTTGATGAGCCATCCAATCCTAGTGAACTTTATCTTGACCCTCAGAATGAACTAATATTATTGATCCCCAACTAGCGGGCCATCTAGTCCTAGTAAACTTTATCTTGACCCTCAGAATGAATTGACATGATCCAACGTGTAGGGCTCATTGGTGTGTTTTCTTGCATATGTCCAAAGTGGACCTTGTTTAGGCCAGATGTCAAGCTACGCGGAATGGGTGGAGGTCACCCGGCCTAACATGGCTTGTCTTGCAAACCCAACCAGAGCCCTATGATGAGTAAGGAAATTTTGGACCAAATTCTTGCAATAGTGTGATAATCACTTGATTCAGTAATGACAAGTGTAGACTTTTAATTATGTATAGGCCTTGGAACAACTCATCATGGAGTTTCGTTGTTCGTGGCGACCTGATGCTAATGTTAGATGACTGCACTAGTCATATGGTAATCCCGTAATTTTGGATTGGGTGCAAACATCTGATGTCTCATGAGAGTTTTGTTGTCCTTAGTCACCTGATGCTAATGTTAGATGACTGCAATGGGTATGCAAAGTCCTTGGACGTATAATCCTGTAATCTTGGATTGGGGATGTATTACTGTTGCTTCACATGCTTAAAGTTTTCGAAATTAGATTGAGTTATCAAAATCTGGCTGGAAGCTGTCCCCAAATTATATCTAAAAGTGACTAAATTTTAACGACACACATAATATTAAATCTTTTGTAAATTATAGTTTGTTTGACTTTTTCAACCGTAAGTTTGACCACTTGTCTTATTCGAAGATTTGTGAAAAATATCACTTCTTTGTTGTTGCACGGTTTATTGATAAAAGTTCTGGGAGAACGAATAAGTTCTGTGAGGTCATTGCAGAAGGTGTGCTTCCCTTCTTTTCAACCCTATCAAATTTGCTTGTTGCTGGATGGCAAAAATGTTCCTTCTGTGCAATCGAATTTTTTGCAGCTGTTTTTGCAATATTGGTCATGCACTTTGGACACTACAACCTGCAACATTACCCCCCCCCCTTTTTTTTTAATGATTGAAGTTAGAAAAATTGACTTAGGACAAGGTCAAAGTGAGCTATAATTTGAGATGGTGGGTGTAGTACCATTGTCTTCGATTCCAGTCTTCACTAGAACACTTCTTTTTTTGTTTGTACCTGGCTCACTAGTGCCACATTTGTACACAGTAAACTTATAGACAGTACAAGGATTGGACAACTCAGCTAAATAGCTGAGCAAAATCTGATTTTAGAACATTGGGATGTAAATGGTTGTGACATGGATAAACACAGTTTGGGGTTCATGCTGATGCCCCTTATTATTACTAAGAATAAGAACTAGTTTTAACAAAAGTAGGTACTAAAACAATATTGGGGTAAAAAGGGCAAACGAATTATAATTTGAAACAGAAGGAGTACTATGTTCTCAATGTTGTCGATGATACCTACATGTCTATTTGCCTCCCACATTTATGCTAAGCGGCTTTTGTTATCTAATAGCACTGATCTTTCTGTTCTGTAGTAGGTACCCCTGTCTCTGCAGCACAAATAAACTCGGTTGATATGTGTATTGAGCACGCATGAACTGATATTAATATGAATCATTTTGATTTCCAGGACAGGAGACACGCCAGCTGACAGAAGTCTAGCTTGCTTTGAGCATGTATGATAATCGGTTGGTTCAGTAATGACAAGTGTAGACTCTTATGTATTAGGCCTTGGAACCACTGAAAATGGAGTTTCGTTGCTAATGTCAGATGACTGGGCCGGGCATACGGTACTTGGACGTATAATCCTGTAATTTTGGATTGGGTGCCAACTGTGAACCACTGATCATGGAGTTTTCACTGTTCTTGGTGACTAGTAATAATGCCAGATGATTGGCATGCAGTACTTGGATGTTTAAACCTTTACGTTTGGATTGGGGATGTATTACTCACACTTAGACCTTGTTTGGATGCATGTGTATCCACTTCAATCCACATGTGTTGGAGTGGATGCAACACATTTAGGCTGAGATGAATACATGCGCATTCAAGCAAGGCCTTAGGGCGTTTGTTTTAGTTTGAATCCAGTATTGGAGACATTGAGATGGATTTTCATTATAAGGAAAAAAAAATCCCTCTCAATATATATCCGTTGGTCTCCACTTGGATCGGAGATTAAACGAACAAGCCCTTTTCTAAATCAAATTAAGTTATCAAAATATATAGTTGGAACCTGTGCGATGGCTGGCCGGTTTGCATTGATTCCGGCCAACCACTCTGTTGTTCGCGGAAGTGGCCGGCGATATGCCCAGAGCAATGCTCGGCGTGTTCAATTCACGCTCCATGCATGGATCCGCGCCCTTCGGCTTGGATATTGTCGATCGGAGCTCGATTTTGCACGCGCTTGTCACAAAACTAGCTAGAAAAGCTAGCGTCAACACGACTGCAGCAAGCGGGGATAGATCGATGCCACCAGGCTTCGGCGTGGCCGAGTGCACGTACACAGGTGGGCACGGAGACAAAGGACTACCGATCAACATCATTTTTTTTTATGAAAACAACATGATGACGTGCCAGCAGGCTGCAGGCAGCAGATTGAGCATGGTTGGTGTGTGCAGTCGTACGTCCATGGCGCGGCGGAAGCGGAACGTACGCCGGAAATGACGACAGGGGCGGTGTAAAAGCCGAAAACGGTAGTCAGCAATATTTAAAGGTAGAAGATGCGTCTCATCCGGCTCCGGTTTGGACCGCTTCGAAGTTTCGTCTGTATCTCTAAACTCTACGTCTAATAAAGGTTTAAGCTTTTGGAATTTGGAATGGAAGTGTACTTTATTAGTCGGTGTATTTTCATATTTTTCTTATTAAGAGTGTATTTTCATCTTTCTTATTAAGAGTATTTTCAATTATCTCTCCCAAAAGGCTACTCTTTTGTAGGCATGTGTCGGCTGTGTAAAGCCTATAGTTTAGCAATGCCATTTAACTTTGCGTGCATTAGTAGAGAAAAAGCAGCATTTTTTTCTCCCTCTAAGCTGGATAGATATGCTTATACTTCATCATACACATGCATGTTAGGTTAGAAGGAATATAATAGTTGTTTTTTTAGTCATAGACTCATGCATTAAATCAAATTGATCGAGGCTTCCAATGAAACAATACACATATATATTTTATACTTGAGCTGAGGCGGTGATCTCATTGTTAGTGCCATCCACACTAATGGTTGGAGCCACAACCATTAGCAGCATCACTCCACGCATGTGAGAGGCAATCGATGGACTGAGTAAGGGAAAGAAGAGGGGACATCAAAATGGCGATCTCCATTATATGGGGTAGGTTGGCATGAGTGCATAAATGATGTATCATAGTGTAGGCTATATATGGGGAGGAGACAAGGCTGGCCATGGTTCGAAAGTCTTGGTCGCACTCGAGGACGTGATGAGGTTGAGTAGGCTAAAGGCAGTGCCAAAAGGATAGAGTTACGACACACGATAAATGTGGGGGGAAACAGAGGTGCATGGGGCAGTGACGATCAGAGGTGTTAACGTTCACGCATTCTACGATAACAACCATCAGAGGGGACATGCTAGGACTAGGAGTGACAAACAACATGTGGCGTAGCCAAAGATATACAAAGCTAACTTGAGGAAAGGCGTAGTAGGAGGGGAAGTAATGATGTCGTTAGGATCGAGAGATAGAGTTGGGGCACACCATGTTGATGGTGTACCTAGCCAAGGACATGTCGATTTGGCACGTGGAGCAAAAGGAGAGGGGGCAGAGGCGTTTGCCAGATTGAAAATATACACATATTCTTTGTTTCGAGTAGGTTGTCCACGCAGAGGGGGGTTGTCGTGTCTTAGGGGAGTTGTCTACGATCAAGGGTTGTCTACGTGCATGTGGTTCGTTGTCGCATCTTAGGGGAGTTGTCTCTCGGCGAAATACCGTTGTAGCTAAGACAAGTAGTAACTCTCAAGGACTCCTAGTTAGTAGTTGGGTAGGCATTGAAAGTTGCCGTTACTTTGTAGCTTCCCGACATCCATAAGCGCATTGTGCATGGATGCATATAGAAGGAACTAGATCGTTATTTGCAACATTGGCGCAAAGCACAAATGTTGATGTGACTGGGAAACATGAATGACAGAGTAGGAAGATTGGAAGTCCCAAAGGAGATCTTGAAAGGCCACACTAGTGTCAACAACCTTGAGAATGTTTTTTTAATAATTTGAAGAACAAATACATGTTAGAGAATATTTTATAATTTGATTGACTTCTCATCTCTCGTAGAATGATTAATACTACAAATATCAATTAAATTTTAAAAATATTTCTTGACACTTATTTGCTCTTCAAATTATAAAAATATTTTACTGTATATTGGTCTATCAATTAGGGCACCCGCAATGGGGTTAGGAAGGGAGATTGAGGATATGAAGTAACAAGTGTTGGGTAGTACCATTACCTCGCAGCAAGGGAAATAAACAAGAATATTTGTAGGGTGGACTAAACTTTAGTCCTATGGAACCAAACTTGCATGTATAATTGTCCTGAACGACATGTTTTTATGACAGGACGGAATACTGCTTGTACTTCTATAAATCCGTGCATGTAGCATTTTGACCGGAGACACCGCACTACCGAGAATTCAGGTGGCAACAGTTTTTTTAAAAAAAGGTCAAGGTGGCCTAAAACGTGAATCCGGTCTCGAGTTCCATTTTGCGTTGCACACGTAAACTGACCCGTCCATGAGGTGGATTTCACCGAAACAAAAATTATGTTTCAGGTTATTCATTCAGAACAGAACATGGATCGAAATTTTAAGTTCCATTCACCGGAAACAATTGGATTCTTGAAGAACTCAAATGGACATGCACAAAATGTTAAGTTTGTTCACAATTCTGTAGATCGTTATTAGATTTGAGGGGTACTTACCAAAAAGGAAGAGGTATGAAAATTCAATCAGGCTGTCAAACCAGATTTTGGCTGGATTGCTGGCTAGGATCCTGCCCATTAAGCTGTAGTTTTCCAAACCTGTTTAAGATTGCCTCAAACCCAGAGATATCGGTGAGTGATGCTTGCACTGATGGGGTCTGGGCCTTACAGTTTCGAAGACAACTTGATGAGGTACAAATGAATGAGCAAGTGGAACTGTTGGAGAAGCTGGAAGTGATAGTGTTAAGTGAGGGCAGAGATATGAATACATGGCTGCTGGACAAATCACAGAAATATACGACCAAATCCCTGTACAACTTAGAAACTACCCGTGGGGTGGTGGATAGGGAAATGATGATTGTGTGGAAATGTAACATACCTCTTAAAGTTAAAAACTTTATTTGGATGGCGGCCCATGATAGAATTCAATGTGGGGTCCAGCTGAAGAAGAAACAGTGGTCGGGGCCTGAAAAATGTCTTATGTGCGAAGCTTTGGAGACCTCTGACCACATTCTCTTCCAATGCCCCATGGCTGTATTCTTGTGGGCTTACTTCCGAGATCGTTTTGGGTGGTCAAACTCCCCAACCAGCTGTGCTATGCTCTTTGTCGAGATAGGGGAACGTTGCAGAGGTAAGAGACAAATGGTGATGATGTTCTTATGTGCAGGAGCGATGTGGACGCTATGGAAGACAAAAAACGATGTGGTCTTTAACAAGAAGGTGGTGGCTTCGCCCTCAACTCTCATCTACATGACGATGGCCCTCCTGAACTCTGGAACCCGATGCTCAAGAAGAAGTTGAAGCCGATGGCGGAAGAAATGATCCATCTGCTCGCTGCTAATGCTGAAGTTTAATCTGTTTTCTTGTAGCAGCTTAGTAGTGGTCCGCTCAATCTGAGTTAGAACTCTGTTAGCTGTTTTTCTTTGTGCTTGGTCTTGGTAAGCTGGTAACCCCAGCATCGCTATGTATCACAGTTACCCTCGTTACGCTTTCTATAAAGCCGGGCAATGCCTTTCTCTAAAAAAAATCTGCATAGAGAAAAACCCGCAAGGATATGATGGAAACGGATCCGATCTCACGGAATCGGATATTGTTGAACGAATACAAAACAAATGTCTCGTATTCAGATTTGGGAGAATTAGGCGGAAGGCCTCAGAAAATTGTTGGTTTAGGTATGGGGTCTTTTATTTTTTGAATTTGGATGGAAGGCCTCGAGGCAAAATTTTCTTAGGTTCTGGGCCTTCCATCCGTTTTCAGGTATTGATGGTGTTAAGTAGGGGGTAAAAAGATGATTTTGCCCCTGAGTCCAAAGAAATAAAAAAACAGAATTTCTATTATTTATAATATTTTGAGTATGCGTATATATTTATATATTTATATTATTCAACCAGCGACATGCTACTTTTAAATATTTTATCCATGCTATTCCTTCGCCTTCAATATAATTTCGGTTTGCTGGCCTGGCAAGTATGTGTGCATAACTGCATACTATAGTTCTGTACGTGTTCATACTTCTCAAATGATTTGAGTATATGCGGATACTATTCTTTAGAAGATAGTTTTCGGAAATGTGTATACTTTTTTTTCCTGCCGTATTTTAGTTTTATCTTTTATATATTGTCGTATATGCCTCCATGTTGAGTATGCTCACACATACACGTTCAACACATAGCTAAAGGAGATCATTTTACACACAATTTCTTTGTGCCGACCATACATGATACATCCAAGTAGTACTGTACTAGTATAAATACATGTTTCGAAGACTGGGTATGTTTGGATACTGATCGAGGTATGCTACTTAATTTGGAGGATGAGTATATGTGTATATACGTATACTACTACGAACAGAGTATGGGCACACATACATGTTTATAATGAGTAAGCAGAAACAGTACGTGTTCATACGTGTGTCTGGATTGAGTGGAGAGGGAGGGGTGTAATCGTCTATTCACACGACTATAGTACCAAAACTAACAGAATATACTAACAGATTGGATGGAAGGTACAGAACCTAAGAAAATTTTGCTTTGAGACCTTCCAACCAAATTCGAAAAATAAAAGGCCCAACACCTAAACCAACATTTTCCTGAGGCCTTCTAGCTAATTGTCCCTCAGATTTCTAGTTGGATATTTACTCAACTCAGCTGAAAATGCATATTTTTATATTCAACACGGATGAATAGAATTTTAACCAAAGTGAAATAAAATCAAAGATACACTTCTAATAGTCTTTAATATCATAGTGAACTAAATTGTAATAATCGATAAAAAATAATAGAATGATAGGTTAAGGGAACAAGTTTAAATTTAATTAAGAATGGTAGGCAGCAAGTATCTATATTGCTTTCTCAAATTTTGGTAATTACAAAGTTCATATACAAGTAGAGAATAAAGTATGTAGGTATATAACATAGAATAGCTCATAAAAATAGTATAATTGTCAATAAATATTTAACAATTATTAAAAATCCACTAATTAATCATTATTTATAGAATATTTATCATGAAATTATAAATTATATGAAATAATTTATAGCAGCAAAAAAATAAATTAAATTGCTAAAATAATTTTAAAACAACAAATGTATTAGTTCTAAACTAAATTTGAAAAGACTATAGTTAATTTAACATTTATTTACCATTATCTAAAATATAACTTTACTTATAGATATACTACTAAATTATTTCAATGCATCACTAACAATATTGAAATTAAATAATTAGTCACTAGTCATGTAACAAAAACTTTTGAATAAATCATTGTACTTTATTCCTAGCGGATACGGTTAAAAGTATTTCATATTTTTATCGAATACCTATCTGCAAATCAAATAGAGAAAAATACTGAAAAACAAATTCAGATACATCCATTTAGTATCCATATTAGAAACGGATACGGATATCCATATCACACATTAGCGGATACCAATTGGATAATTCGAATTTCCAGATATCCATTTCCATCCGTAGCTATCACATCATTGAGTTTTAGTCCCTCCGTCTTGTAATACAATGCATTATAAGAATTTTAAAACAAATTAAGGAAGAACGTAACACATGTACCATCATTTTATTTTCTAATCAGACATTGTCATCAACGTGATTAAGATCCTATTTGGATGAACTAGGACTACCGATGAGACAACTAGTAAAATTAGTAACTGTGATATTTAGATTTTATGGACCAGTGAACTAACAATTGACTTATTTGGATCCTCATGACTCATGAGTTAAATATTAGTCAACTAGTTGTTAGTTCTTGTGATCCAAACATGCCCTAACAATAATTTGTTGGGCAACATATCAAGTGTAAACCAACCTCTCCGTGAAAAGCCTTGCAAACCATGATAAAAAAAAAGTTGTCTAAATTTACCAAAAAACCACACATACAGATGATATGATGAGATACACATCCTTATAAAATATCTTTTCCAAACTCGACTTTATTTATAAGATATAAAAATAACAAATTTTGGTTGCATGTCTGTGATTTTTTTGTGAATTTAGCACACTTTTTTTGCCTTAGTTTGCACGGGTTTTCACGAAAAATTGGTTTGCACTAGATATATTCCTAATTTATTGATAAATAAAAGTATTTAATGCAAAAATAGTTTTATTCTCTAGAGTACATTATATTTAAGGACAAATTTTAAATGCCAAAATGCACTGTATTATAGGGCAGAAAGAGTACCGACGAAGCCAGACAATTAGCTTGAGATGGAAACCCTCGAATTTTGCTGGGTAGTGTCTCTCTTCACGTTTTTTAGTAGGAAAAAAAGAAATGGATAGAATAGTTAGTGATGCTCAAAATTTGCTCAACAAAAGTTGCTCAAAATTCCGAGGACTCGATCGAATATATAGTAAATCATTGGCATTATTAATAAAAATCATCAAATCAAATCATCAATCCAAGTACGGTACGATACAGAAGAGAACAATACAAAAGACAACAATCTCTCTAGAAAGGAGACTAAGAAATCTTGAAGAATTGTATATGGCAAACAATAAAGGAGGCAGAAATTGAGCTGAGATCAGCTAGCTAGCTCCTTGACTCATCAGCATTTGCCGGAGCTAAGCCAGCACAGGAGCTAATGCTAATAGGGGAGCAACCGCGGTACTGGAGTGCAACGATCCATATGCATGATCAGCAGCCGGACTTCTTGGCCCGGAGGACGGTGCACTTGGTCTTCTCAAACGCGGTGGCGGCGACATCCGGGTCGACGAGCTGCAGCTTGAGCGGGCAGATGACCACGAGCGGGCACTTGGCCTTCCGCCCCTTGTACTGCATCACCGTGTCCAGCTTCAGATTGACGTCGAACTTGCCCGTCACGTTCTTCGCCGCGAACTCCCGCACGCGGAGAGCTTGACGGGCAACGACGCGCCGCCCATGGTGACGCGGAGCGTGGACGGCGTCCGCGGATGTTGTACCCCCGGGGGTATGTACCCATGCTGACCGTAGCCGTCCATCTGGTCTTGGAGATTCGGGACGCGGTTTAATAACACGCCTAACAAGGAAGTCATTAGCTGACGTGTACTGAGTGAACGACCGAGTGGGGTGGACTTCGTGTGAACATAGCAAAATAAACGAAACCCTGTTTGCGGCTGCTCCCCGTGTCGCCTCTAGGGGCGGCGGATGCGGTGGGCCGCACCATGGTGGCGGCCGCGGCGTCGCGGACTCGCGGTCGACCTCCGCCGCGCGGCGACCTCGGCCCAGCCGCTGCGAGCCGCGCCGCAGGCTGCGCCCTGGGAGCTCCGCTCCGGCCGCCGCGAGACGGGCGGGCCAGCTCCGCCGCGACGCGGGCTGCTCGTGGCGAGATCTGACCTGGCCACCGCGAGACGCGCGGTCGAGCTCCGCCCCGGCCGATGCCAAGACGCGCGGGCCAGCTTCCTCCATGGTAAGAACACTAATTGTAAATTGATCGTTCCTGTTTGTGCATGTAGCAGACTTTGTCTCTGAATTGAATTGCCTAGTGAGCATAAACAATGCCTTCAAACCCATTAACAAATTGGAAATTGGTTGATGGCTACCCGTTAACAGAGTATCTGACCACGAGAATTTG
>DXKC01048810.1:0-18785 GCA_031170775.1 Cymbopogon citratus
ATGCCTATACCATGGTGTAGAAGGAGATGCCTAGACCGTCCTAGTGCGTAGTACCACTGGTGGGCCCGGTGCTACGTTTCCCAGTCTCAGCTACCTGACGTACTTCCGGATGTTCCAGGGCTGAGTGGTAGGATGGCATCGATCCCAATTAGAAGGCAGCCGGAATCAGCTTAGGCGAGGGCCATCGCCGACGATGGCTATCTTGTGGTTACAGGTGTACACACTCTGCAGAGTTGTTTGATCTATACGTATAGCCGAGTCCTCGGATATGGACACTTCCATGACCTACGTTTCTTTCGAGTAGTGAGATGAGTCCTTCTCTTTCTCCCCCTGTGTTACTTTCCGGCCCTGGGGGCCGCTGAGGCAAGGACGATTGGGAGTTGTCCTTGCCACCACGTGTGAGCGTGGATTTTGGGAGTGGTTTGGGTTGGTGGATGGGTTGGAGTTGTTGGGTGGAGGATGGTGGATGTGTATGTGTTTGGAAATGGTTAAAACTTGATGAATTGTATTATTAAAATATTGATTATACTTGCATAGGAAAACCACAGCCAAATATAGTTCCTTTTGAGTATCCATTGCATTCCACTTACCACAAAGCAACGCAAGAGCATAGGGTGGGAGCCAGTGGCCAGTAGAAATCATACTGAAAGATTTTGGTTTAGGTTGTGAAGGTGACTACCCTAGAGATTGGGAGGATTTGATGGTCTCGTGGCTACGCTCAAGATGGTTCAAGCTGGAGCTTCCGCGATTACTCTTCTACTTCCGCAGCTATTCTGGATGCAGCATACTCTGATATCTCTGCCATGTGGCGTTGTAATAAGTTAAACACTCTACTTGTACTCTTTTTTTCGGTGTATGACTTTGTGTATCAACTGATATTCGGATAATATGATGGGTTTATCTTTTGAATCTGTCATGTTATACTTCGAACCTGTGGATTTCCCTTCGTGGAAATTGGGGTCGTTTCATTTTTCTATCATCATGGTAAGTTAACTGTGACGTATTTTTGACTATCTGTGACCAAAGTTACCGTCATGTAAAGCACCAACTCTTGTAGTGTGTGGAGTTGAAACCCGACTGTCTACTAGCTAGTGTTGACGGTAGTTAATGTCAATTATTAGATGTCAACATAACTCTTATAACTGCAAAAAGATGATCACCAATGTAGGTCTAGGGATTTGAACTAATAATTTCCATAAGTTTTGGTGCATCTATGTTTTGCATGTGTTAAATAGAAAAAGAGTTAAAAGCAACCAAAATCACCATGCAAAAGTATCTCAAATGGAGAATTGGACCGCACCATTATGATGCCCTCGTCGCGCTGATCGAAACGGATATATTACTTGCTATATTTGGAGTTCGGAATAAAAAGATATTGATTTTACAAACAAAGAAAGATTCCAGAACATGAGCTGCGGGATTAATTGGGCCCAGATCAGAATTTGGCCCATTAAGGCCTATGCGAATTTTAATTAGATATTGTAGAAAGTTTAGTACCAAATGGCTTGCTAAAGGTGGAGGAAGGCCAGGCGCCCCCTATATAATAAACCCCAGACCCCCAGGGCTAGCATCCATTATTCATTATCTCATTATGGAGATGAGAGGGCTTCCTCGAAAGGATGCTCTCTCTCTAGAGAATTAGGGCTAGACTCTCCAATGTAGTAGATTAGTTCTAGTTGAGAGTTAGGGTGAGCAGAGTTGCACTCCAGTTCTAGAGAAGTCTTCAGGAATTTGGTATGTTTTATATCTACTCTTTGCAAGACTTATGCTTTAATATATTTATCTTCTCTATATACTTTATGCCTTTCATTAGTATAAGTAATATAGTTATTGCATCTTGGCATGAGATCTCCGCTCGTATTGAGTGCTCTAGTTATCTTAAGTAATTAGAGTAGTAATCGATAGTGTAGACATGGTGTCTAGGCTATAGGTTACCTGAGGTTGCGCCTAATCCCACGGTTAGTTGTGGTAGCCCCAGAGTTGACAGCTCTGTCAGGCCGGGTTGGTGTTTCGTAGAGCTTTTGGCAGCCTTCCCCCGACTACTTTCTTTCGAGAGTCGGAAAGGTACTGTTGCTCCAAAGTGTCATGTGTGTAATCATTATATTTATCCATACCCCAGTTACATAGAACCAAAGTAATAGAGAAGTACATAGAAACCTTGATCTCTTCCATTGTTCTCTCACTATAACTAGCTATTCATTTATTATAAATTCTTTTATGTGCTATCATATATCCTATCCTATCATTTACCCATGCTTTAGTCTAGTTGGTTTACTAAGTTAGTAGATACATGATACTAAGTTATTAGATTCTTTAACCCATGCTTCCCTGTGGTAAAATATAAATAACGATACCAGGAATACTCCCGATTAAAATGATACAATAGTATTCTGTGCGCTTGCGGAATCATTTATATTCTAACTGCACTTAATAAATACCAACAAGCATTTTTGGCGCCGTTGGCGGAGAAGCATTTGGCGTAAAATTTTGATAGTGAACTTGATGTCTGCTAATTTGGTGTATCACTAGCTTTAGTAGGATTACCCTTGTTCTGTTGAGTGTACAATAGACAGGACATCAAATGTCGTTTCGACCTTCCAGCAAGATTCCACAAGAACCCAGGGTGTCTGAACATTCATCATTCATCAACAATAGAACCCTGCCATCGCACAGGTTTGTGTATACATATATATTATTCTAACCATGTATAGATTGGAGAAAAGGTCGTCGTCACAAGAATTCAAATCACATCTCAAGTGACGAGTACGAGTGCTGCAACCATGGTAAGTATATCAAGGTGAGACAGTCTCGCTCATGGACTTTAAAATTAATGAGTAGTTATCTTTTAATTTCTTGCATTCCACTGTATGTCTACATTGAATAATCCATGCATTCCACTCTGCATAGCTTTATGTTTTCTTAAATAAAATTCACAGCATGTTTAGTTCCTTGCATGCATCCATGTCATTTACATTATCATTAAAAAATTCTCACAACAATCTTACTCTTTCATCTTAAAGTGAGTAATTCTCTATAGTGCTCTCATGCTACTATTGTCTGTTGTAGTATGCTTTGATTGGGAGTGTCTTCATATATCTTTTAAATTAAGCATGGTGCTTAGTTTAGGAGTGTTGATTATGCTCCTGAAGGTGTTTTAAATTAAGCGTGGTGCTTAGGTTAAAATACTTTCCTGAAATTAGACATCGTGTCTAGTTTGATTTTGAACCAAGTGTATGCTCTAGTAGACAGTAGTTATTTTGTTGAACTAACTCCTATAGAAAATTCTCAAATTCAATTTAGGTAAATCAAGAAATGAACTCACATCAGAGATGAAGCAAGGCATATGATGAACTCCAACAACTTTGTGCAAAAGACAAGGCTCATCATCTATGGAAGAACTGTAAGTGGTCATACACTTTGTATTTTGTTACATTATCTTTGCCTTGAACTATGCTAGAATGCAGCAAATAAATAAAATTAATATAAAAAAATGATGATAAACAAAATCTGTGCTAAAATGAATTAACAACCATATTTCCATTAGCATAGATGAAATCTAAAACAATTGTGGGCAACAACTGTATCTTGAAATTGTTGCAACCCTTCAGATATATGTCCACTAATATTTTGTAGAAAAAGAATCTTCGGTGTGCCTATTTATGGTTTGGCACGATCTTGCCAAACCACCACTTCAATGATAAAAAAAGAGAGACGAGAGCCACGTGGAAACACTCACTCTAGGGAGGTGGATGAATGGAGTTTTAGGCCAAGAGAAAAATAGTCTAGCAATGAGTCTTCCAAAACTCTAGCTAGGATGCTGATGAGAAGCAAGTTGCAACTCACCAATCTGAGGCATGCACTCATCATTTTGGAGGACTCCATCTTACACGTTGCAGTAAGGACGACATGGATGAGAGGATGCCACTACATCATGACGTCCATCCTTGTGTCGACAAACATCAATCAATGGTGGGCTGCCAATGGATTCTAGAAAGATCTTGAACAACCATGGTTGCAAGATCATGTCATCAAGCCATTGGAGATGAAGATTTCATTCAATTCTCTATGAAGTTCCTTCCTTGACCATCAAGACAGCTCATCGCCATGCCGCTAAATGACAAAGACAATTAAGGAGGAACTCAAGTCTAAATCTCTAATGAACATCATCTCATCAACCAAGACTCATTGAAAATCAAGAAAGTTTAATGAAAGAAGATTATGCACCCATCTGCATCCTCATCTCCAAGATCAAATAGCATGGAGAGAAGCTGAATGCAAGGGAGAAATCTTGCTCAATAGATTTTAAAAAAAATCATGAGTCCTCACCAACAGGTGAAGATTAAGAACAAAGTAGGAACAATGTCTGAGGACATGTATTTTCAACACACTCTGAGGAATGCTCCAACATTCACACTTGACTCCAAGTGTTGAGTGCCAACGAGGTTCAAGCTTGGGGGAGGAAGGCCGATGACCCCTCTAAAGATGATCCAACAGTTCTCTTTCTCCACCCAAGCTCCTGTCACTCAGATACGCTGGTATGTGTTGTCCACTAAGCCTTTGTAGAAGAAACAATGAGTAAAGCAAAAGATCAAAGAACAAGAAGAATAAGAAGAATAGGAAGGTCAAAGAAGAAGGGCAATATGTGAGACAGGACGATCATGAACAAGTCAAGGTGTGTATAAACAAAATACAAAGACGGGCCAAGAAAGGAAAGCTCCACAAGGTGACAACCACAACATGCTCAAATAATAAAGGTGACATCCCAAGGTCAGTGATCATCACTTTACAAGCTTTTCCTTGATCCTGGTATGCACATAAATGAAGAACCAAACATGTTGAGTAGGAACCTCAATTGATTCAACCTGATTAACTCAACATGTTTAGTTCTTTAACCCTTGTACCTAGCACCACTTTCTTGATTTTATTGCATAACCATGTGAGCTAAAATATTGCACCCAATCTTTAAGAGTTGATAGTCATAGTCACAAAATCATAATATGCATAGTCACAAAATCTTGCTCACCTTTCTGATCATATCACCCATGTAAATATTGAATAAAACATATAAACATTAACTTTATCTTGTTCGTTGTGCCTAAGGTTAGAGAAGAATGAATATAGTTTTGGTTCTATTGGTATTTTTCCACCAACAGAGCCCATGAATTTGATCTCTACCTTATCTTATGAGCAGGACATACTTTAAACAAAATACGAAGGGGTCAATCCTCCAAATTCGATAGTCCTACACCTACAGACATGCACATTAAGCAAGATGCTGCCAACTATCACTGCTGGAAAGGTAAGATACATGGATGACATTAAACAAAGAGGTGAAAGCTATCAAGGTCTCTACCTTGGGACCAGATGATGCACCTAAGGAATGAACACGGTAAGAAGTCCTGTTCAACGGACTTGAAACATTGAACCCTTGCCGAAAGGTAGAATCGGTAGTTATCCATATTTATCTTTAGTATTGCATTTGTTTCATTCTTTACATAAATACTTTCTATCATAATCATTTTCCCTTTTAGCATATATACTTCTCTATATTAAGCATTGTATTAGAAAAAAAATAAAAATAGCATGCATTGCATTTAAAACACTAAAGCCCCATGCTAATAAATTTGTGGGATAAAACCCATAAGTATGTTTGCTGTGGCGGCATAAAAAATAAAAATATTGTATTCATCATATTTATAAATTATTCTGCATGGCATATTAAAAATATAAAATACCAAAAATATATTAAGAACCTACTACACTAAAAAAATATATATTATGAGGTTCGAGACATGAAGCTAGGAGATTTATGACTAACAGTTAACCAGTTCCACAAACTTTATTGTCTATTTGAGCTTCACATAATATAAAGAATCGATATCGGCAAGCAGACAGAAGGACAACCTATACCCTGGAGTGCTGTCTGAACAGTCATCACTTTGTACACTCCGATAGTAGAGGTACTTTTACGCTGTCTGTCTGCTACATTAAAGACTACACAAACATCCAGCTTGGGAGAGAGTACCCCCAGTTATCCAGCTAAGTATCACTTTACCTATCTATTAGTATATTTAAATAATTTTTTGCTAATTTGTGAAAACCCATAAAAAATTGAATAAACTTTAGAAACCAAATAAAGATTTCTTTATAATATTTTTAGTAATAATAAATACTAGTGTATCTTTTAATCTTACTAAATAAATAAAGGAGAGTATACCAAGATTAAAACCCCTAAAAATAAAAATCTCTCGTATGGAAATAATGAATAGTTGCTCTGACACGATTCCTACCAAGTACCTAGTTTTTGAACTTGAATTCCCTCAAATTTTTAGACATAATTATTCTGACTTAAGACTCGCTCTAAACCTGAACTTGTGGGTAGCAAATACTTGATCTAAGTCTAGGTAGCTGATTGATATGATATAGGAAGGTTTTGAGCTGCTGTTTATCTTACTCCTAGAGATGCTGAGTTCTGAAGAATTTATCTTGGAAAAATTAAAATTGCTATATGATGAGTTTCTATATAACGAGAGTCTTAATTTCCTACCACAGCCATACATTCATGCTTGCTAGATTAGGAAGCCTTACACTTATAGTTACTGCTTAGGAACTGGTCATATGATTGAAATCAAGATTCATATATACTCCACACATATATATATACTGCTTCTACTCTAGAAGTACGCATCCACAACCATCCACATATACATCCCATTCAGATCCATTAAGAAATTAGTTATATTCCTATCCTGGGAGTAAACTACTCAAAAATATTCTTATACCCATCATTCACACTTGCTAGCAAATAAAGCCCTAATTATCTCTAAAGCTACCTCTTGTTAATGTTCGCAAAAGAGGCTTGGGTGCTGTACTTAAAAAAAGAAGAAAAGAAAAGAAGAAAGAAAAAAAGAGAAAAGAAAAAGAAAGAGGACAAATGTCCCATGCAAAAAAGATTAGAAGAGCAGCACAAGTTCTCCTAAAGTCTTCAAAAGTTTCAAAGGAGATATGTAATCTTTTTAAAGGAGCTATACTCAGGTATTCACCATTACCAGTCTCTGCCCCTTCACTCCATCTACCAATATATTCAAACCACCACTTACCACACACATGCACTTCTTGATTTGAGTTTATGACTTGTTTCTCTGGATCCACGGTTTGACTATGCAATAAATGTTAGCAAGTATGTGTTAGTTGTCTCCCCACCTATAAGCTTCACATAAGGCTATTAGAAGTAGGGTGAGAGAGAGGGCATTTATTATGCCTAGTACCAAAAATACCACATATCTTGAGAGAGAAGGCATACACTATTAATGCCTTGGTAGGGATCTAGAAATACCACAAATGAGAGATCAGAGAGAGTCATACACAGGAATCTCTAAGTTTTATTTGAAAATCCTACAAAAACTCCGAAATCATAGCTGATCAAAGAGTTAGAGACATGGCGCTTGACTTGACTGTTCTGTCTTTCACCTACCCAAGACCCAAGTGATAGTAACAAGCCCCATGGTGAAAGGTAATATGAGTAAGTTATTATCATAATAATTTATTCTAACCGAAGGTAGAGTTCCTGTTTAAATACATGTGTACTGGTAAAGCATTATAGCATTGTAGCAACTCCTGATCCATTGCTGAGTTTAGCTTGCTCAGGGACGAGCAAATGTTAAGCTTGGGGGAGTTTGTTGATGGTAGTTAATGTTAATTATTAACTATCAACATAACTCTTATAACTGCAAAAAGATGATTACCAATATAGGTCTAGGGATTTGAACTAATAATTTCCACGAGTTTTGGTGCATCTAAGTTTTGCAGGTGTTAAACAGGAAAAGAGTTAAAGGCGACCAAAATCACCATACAAAAGTAACTCAAATAGAGAATTGGACCACGCCATTGCGAAGCCCTCATCGCGCTGATCGAAATGAATATATTACTTGCTATATTTGGAGTTTGGAATAAAAAGATATTGATTTTACAAATAAAGGAAGATTCCAGAACATGAGCTACGGGATTAATTGGGCCCAAATCAGAATTTGGCCCATTAATGCCTATATGAATTTTAATTAGATATGGTCGAAAGTTTAGTACCAAATGGCTTGCTAAAGGTGGAGGAAGGCCAGGCGCCCCCTATACAATAAATCGCAGACCCCCAGGGCCAGGCATTCATTATTCATTATCTCATTGTGGAGATGAGAGGGCTTCCTCGAAAGAATGCTCTCTCTAGAGAATTAGGGCTAGACTCTCTAATGTAGTAGATTAGTTCTAGACTTCTAGTTGAGAGTTAGGGTGAGCGGAGTTGCGCTCCGATTCTGGAGAAGTCTTCAGGGATTTGGTATATTTTGTATCTACTATTTGCAAGACTTATGCTTTATTATATTTATCTTCTCTATTTACTTTTTGTCTTTCATTAGTATAAGTAATATAATTGTTGCATCTTGGCATGGGATCTCCACTCATATTGAGTGCTCTAGTTATCTTAAGTAATTAGAGTAGTGATCGATAGTGTTGACGTGGTGTTTAGGCTATAGGTTACCAGAGGTTGCGCCCAATCCCACGGTTAGTTGTGGTAGCCCTAGAGGTGACAGCTCTGTCAGGCCTTTGTATTCCACCACGCTCGGGTTGGTGTTTCGTAGAACTTTTGGCAGCCTTCCCCCAACTACTTTCTTTTGAGAGTCGGAAAGGTACTGTTGCTCCAAAGTGTCATGTGTATAATCGTTATATTTGTCCATACCCCAGTTATATAGAACCAAAGTAATAGAGAAGTGCATAGGAACCTTGATCTCTCCCATTGTTCTCTCACTATAACTAGCTACTCATTTATTATAAATTCTCTTGTGCTATCATATATCCTATCCTATCATTTATCTGTGCTTTAGTCTAGTTGGTTTACTAAGTTAGTAGATACATGATAGTAAGTTATTAGATTCTTTAACCCATGCTTCCCTGTGGTAAAATATAAAAAACGATACGTGGAATACTCCTGGTTAAAATGCTATAATGGTATTCTGTGCGCTTGCGGAATCGTTCATATTCTAACTGCACTTAATAAATACTAACAGTTGGCACCCATGGTTTTCCACTTCGCATTGGAGGGGTTCTCCATGTTAAATCTTGTGTCTCGCTATTAAGCGATTGGCTTATTCGCCGTGTTACTCAAGTATAGGATAGCGTGTGCATCTATATACATTGTAACAAACTAGATCAGGTTGTTAGCATATCTTGTATTCCAGGATAGTTGTAATCTAGAGTTTGTTGTGTAATCCACGACAAAGCCATGTCTTGTGTAACAGGCCACGCTGGGGGCTATTCCGGCTATATTAACACGCAATCCAGACCCGAGAGGGCAACTGGTTCCCTAACTTTGACAAGGTAATCAGAGCCTGACAACTCCACATGGAGAACTTCACCCATGGCGTTCGCCGCTGCGTCATCTTCCACTGTATCGTTTTCTCCGTTCATCGGCTTACCCGTGAACGAGAAGCTCAACCGCAGCAACTTCCCCATGTGGAAGCTGCAAGTCGAAACTGCGCTCAGGGGGGTGCAGATGATGTCCTACATCCTGCCGACTTCCATCGCTCCGTCTCCATTCTTGGAGAGCAAGAGTGGTGAATAGAAGAAAGATCTCAATCCCAACCACGACTATGAAAAGCGTGGGTTGCGAAGGATCAGACCGTCCTCGGTTTACTCCTCAACTCTCTGTCCAAGGATATCCTTAGGCAGGTACCGACGACTCTAAAATCAGCTCGGGAGGCATGGGCTGCCTTCCAAGGGATGTTTTCATCCCAATCTCACGCACGCATCATCACCACGAGGATGGCGCTAGCTACGGTGACAAAAGAGTCGTCCAAGATAAATGAGTACTTTGTGAAAATGAAAGGTTTAGCAGATGAGATGAATGCTGCAGGGAAGAAGATTGAGGACGAGGAGCTCATCTCCTACATCCTCATTGGACTGGATCGTGACTACGATTCAGTGGTGTCTGTGGTGGCTGGGAGAGTTGAACCAATATCGCTTGGGGAACTCTATACCTAGCTAACCAGGTGGGAGCAAAGGCTGGAGATGAAGAGCGATGATGGCGGCTACGGGTCGTCAGCCAACATGGTCTCCATGGGAGGCCGTGGAAACAACCGCGGCAGTGGTCGCGGTGGCTTCAACCGCGGCAAGGGTGGCCGCAGTGGCAGCCGCCCACGAGGGAGCAACTTTCAAGCTGGTGTTTACTGCCAGATCTACGGAAAGGAAGGTCATCCCACCTTCAAATGCTACAAGAGGTTCGACTCTTCCGTGGTAGGTCCTCCACAGAAGTCAGCTTCATCAGCAACTACGTCCTATGGAGTCGATACCAATTGGTATATGGACTCTGGCGCCACCGACCACGTCACTGGAGAGCTAGAGAAGCTCATGTTCCGTGACAAGTACAATGGAGGAGAAAAAGTTCATGCTGCAAAAGGATCTGGTATGGTAATTAAACATGTTGGTCATAGCACTTTACATTCTCCATCCAGTAATATTCATCTTAACCATATTCTTCGTGTTCCCAAAGCATACAAAAGCCTACTCTCTGTTAATTGTATTACTCGAGATAATAATGTCTTTATTGAGTTTGATCCAAACCATTTTTCTATCAAGGAGCACCAGATGAGGAGAACACTCCTCAGCGGTCCATGTGAAGGAGGCCTCTATCCCTTGATGTCGTCATCCACCAAGTCGTTCAAGAATAAGCAATCCCTCAGCGTCATCAAGCCAACGGCTTCTGTGTGGCATCCTAGGCTAGGGCTCGTGTCACATGCTGTTGTTCAGCAAATGCTAAGTCGCCACCAACCTTTTTTTGTTAGAGATTCGAGTAATAAATCTATTTGTGATGCATGTCAACTCGGCAAGATGCATCAGTTATCATACCCTAGATCTACCAATGTGTCCACTAGGCCTTTGAGTCTAGTTTTCTCGGATGTATGGGGGGCCAGCACTCACTTCTGTTAGAAAACATGATTATTATGTTTCTTTTATTGATGATTACAGCAAGTTCACATGGATCTACTTCTTGAAACACAAGCCTAAAGTCTTTGCTTGTTTTCATGAATTCCAAAAACTGGTAGAGCGCCAATTTGATTTTAAAATTTTGGCTGTACAAACAGATTGGGAGTGAATACCATGCCTTGAATTCTTTCTTTTCAAGTGCATTGGAATATCTCACCACGTCTCGTGTCCCCACGCACACCAACAAAACGGATCACCTGAGAGGAAATTAACACCGCCACATTATTGAGATGGGTCTCTCTCTCCTTGCACATGCTTCCGTCCCTCTCAAATTTTGGGATGAAGCAATCCTTACTGCCACATACATCATAAATCGCTTACCCTCTAAAGTTATCAATGGTGACCCACTATTTTTTCGCCTCCTCAAGAGCCACCCAGATTACACATCTCTGCGCACGTTTGGTTGTGCGTGTTGGCCTAACCTTAGGCCATACAATGATAATAAACTTCAATTTCGGTCCAAGAAGTGTGTTTTCATGGGGTACAACGTACTTCATAACGGGTTTAAGTGCTTAGATCCATCTGAAGGGAGAGTCCATATTTATAGGGATGCTGTGTTCGATGAGAACAGTTTTCCATTTGCCTCTTTGCGCCCCAATGCCGGAGCACGCCTACGTTCCGAGCTAACCCTTCTACCTGATATCCTTCAAAATCCTCCTGTATCCTCTCTTGGGGATGTAAATGCTATGGTTGATAATGTTGATATTCCTGTACAATCTAATGATGCATCAAGATCTGCTCGTGTTTTGCCAAGTGCAGGAAGAAACGGCGGCTCAAATGATGCTGGCTTGGATGAAAATGGTGGTGATTTCATGTGCCTCCCATTGGGGGCAGCACGGAGGTCCTGGCGGATTCGCCTAGTGCAGATGCTGGTGGCAGAAGCGTATCTGTGTCAGGATCGCGGCTATTGTCATCACAGGCGGGCGAATCTTCATCGACAAGTGCCCCCAAATCGTCTACGGCTCCGCCTCAGGCATTGCCTTCGTCGCCCAACTCCCCTGTGCCGCAGATGGATCCGGTGCCAGGGGGCAAATCGAAGCTCCTGTTGAGATCTTCTCCGATGGATCTGGTGTGGAAGTTGCGCCTCATGACCCTTCTGTGGCTCCTGCACCACAGCGACCTACCACACGGCTCCAGCGAGGCATTCAACAACCCAAAGTTTATATGGATGGGACAGTGCGATGGTGTATGCACTCTACCGTCTCTCCGGAAGAGCCCAAGACTATTGATGAGGCACTTAGTGACAAGAATTGGGCATCGGCAATGGATAGTGAGCATGATGCTTTACTTAGAAACAAAACATGGCATCTTGTTCCTCGCCCTCGGGGAAAGAATGTCATTGGATGCAAGTGGGTCTACAAGGTTAAGAGAAAATCTAATGGATCTATTTATCGGTACAAGCGCGGCTGGTTGCCAAAGGATATAAGAAGTGCTATGGCATTGATTATGAAGATACATTCAGCCCGGTAGTGATCAAGGCTGCTACCATTCGGTTGATTCTCTCAGTGGCAGTCTCCAAAGGTTGGCACTTGAGGCAATTAGATGTTCAGAATGCTTTTCTACATGGTGTTCTTGAAGAGGAGGTATACATGTCACAACCACCCGGATATGAAGACAAGAGTCGACTCAACTGTGTATGCAAGTTGGATAAGGCCCTATACGGGTTAAAACAAGCTCCACGAGCTTGGCATTCACGGTTAAGTGGTAAGCTACAATGTCTCGGTTTTCAGCCATCGAAGGTAGACACCTCATTGTTCTTCTATAATAGAGGGAAATACCATATATGTCCTTGTTTATGTTGATGACATTATTGTGGCAAGCTCCTCTCAAGCAGCAACCGATGCCTTGTTAAAGGATCTTCAGGATGAATTTGCTCTCAAGGATTTAGGAGACCTACACTATTTTCTTAGGATAGAAGTGAGTCGGAACAAGGATGGATTGGTGCTATCACAAGGGCGATATGCTAAGGATGTATTAGCTCGTGCAGGTATGAAAGACTGTAAATCAGTTGATACTCCACTAGCCACTTCTGAGAAGTTGAGTTTAGTGGGTGGTGACAAGCTTGGACCCGAGGACTCTACAAGGTACAGAACTCTGGTGGGACCACTGCAGTACCTTACTCTTACACGTCTAGATATATGCTACGCGGTTAATAAAGTTTGTCAGTTCCTTCATGCACCGACAACGGTACATCTTAGTGCAATTAAGCGGATTTTGAGATATGTTCGTGGATCCTGGAATTCTGGACTCAAGATTAGCAAGTCAGACTCGATGATAGTCAGCGCCTTCTCGGATGCAGATTGGGCTGGGTGCGTTGATGATCGTCACTCCACAGGAGGCTTTCCCGTATTTCTTGGAGGTAACCTGATTTCATGGAGTGCACGCAAGCAACCTACTGTGTCACATTCGAGCACAAAGGCAGAATATAAGGCATTGGCTAATGCTATAGCCGAAATGATGTCGGTCAAGAAACTGCTAACTGAGTTGGGAATACAGCACCCTCCGGCTGCTTGGTTGTGGTGTGACAATCTGGGAGCTACATATCTTGCAGCTAATCCTGTATTTCATGCTAGAACTAAGCACATAGAGATCGACTTCCATTTTGTCAGAGAGCAAGTAGCACAGAAGTTTCTTGACATTCAGTTCATTGTAACTAAGGAGCAGTTGGCTGATGGCTTCACCAAACCTGTCGGTCGAGTCATGTTACGTGAATTCAGAAACAACCTTAACCTTGTTAGTGGCGATTGAGGTTGAGGAGGGGTGTTAAGCGATTGGCTTATTCACCGAGTTACTCAAGTATAGAATAGCGTGTGCGTCTATATACATTGTAACTGACTAGATTAGGTTGTTAGCATATCTTGTATTACAAGATAGTTGTAATCTAGAGTTTGTTGTGTAATCCACGGCAAAGCCGTGTCTTGTGTAACAGTCCATGCCGGGGGCTGTTCCCGGCTATATTAACATGCAATCTAGACCCAAGAGGGCAACAGGTTCCCTCACTTTGACACTCGCTACGATTTGATCTTGTGTTCTTCGTCGTTTATCTGCCGTCATTCACAACAATATAGTAGCAGGCTAGTAACATGGCTTGTATAGCCGGTTGATGTCCGTCCTGTTTCATTGACCAGTCAACATCACATTTCCTCCCTAATTAATTCACTTGAATATTTTACCTCCTCAGCTGCCCTCTGAAAAAAATATCACATTATATTAATTCTTCAGCTGTATATTTGCACTATATTGATTCAAGCAATACTTTAGTTTCACACATGATGTATTAATGAAGGCACTTTGGACGAGAGTGATTGCATTATATTGCAACCAGTTTTGTGAGCAATATTAACATATAGTTGTTTAGCACATTTGGGAGTGAAGACTTTTGTGAGCACCAGCCAGTTGTTGTAACAACCCAGAAAATTTACCAAACACAAAAATCCGAATTATAAATTTTTTTTCTAAATAAACCTATGTTTGTTGCTTGTCATGTAGGAAACCCTACCTAGTTTGCCCAAGTAGCACCCATGAGTCTTGGACGTAAACCCTAGGTCATGACCATAAAACCCCAATGCACTCCTACTAGGCTTAGTAGATATGAACCCCCACTAAACCACCATGGTGATTTATCAAGCCACCTCATAAGACTATGTGCAAAACCCTAACCTAGTAGACCACTACACTGCCACACATATATAGTGGATATGGTTAGTAAACTAGGGACCTAGTTGATAACTCATAACATAATTACATGGCATGCACCTCTACTTGCATTTTGGCCACTATTTGTGATTTGGCTTTTATTGGATTTTTGTGATGATAATAAAATCTACAAATATTTCTTAAGGTGATTAATAAATATTTATCCTACCGACTCGTTAATGATAGTTATAAGAACCTACATATACTTTGCTCAAACACATAACGATAACTATCACTACATTGGGGAATGGACCCCAAACTATAACCTATGGGTAACAGGAGACCCTGTCTACCAAACTAACCATGGTTTATAAGTGTTTAACGGATTAAAGTATAAATTGAAAGTCCAAAAGAAAAGAAAAGAGACAGGAATTGGAAATGAAATGGCAAAGGCCATTTCAGCCCAGCTTGGTGACCTCCTGCCGGCCCAATTCGCGTGCCCAGCAGCGCCTTACACCCGGCCTGCTCCCGCCTCAGCCCAGCCTGCCTCGCCTCCTCTCTCACAGCCCGGCCTGCCCCTCTCTCCGTGGCCCAACTCGCCCCGCCGGTCTCCACTCTGCCTTGGCCCGCGAACGAACCCTCGGCCCACCTAGCTTAAAGGCCCAGCCTCGAGCCGCAGCCTCCTGAAACCCTAGCGGGCAGCGCCCATTCCACGCAAGCCCCAGGCGCCGCCGCCACCTCTTTCACGTGCGCGCCGCGCCTGGCGCCCTGCCTCACCTGCTCCTCGGCGTGCGTGCCATGGGATGAATGCCGCGTGTCCCATCCATGGCACAGACGCCGGAGATCGACGCCTTGCCCCAGGAACCCAAGGCCGCGCCCTTAAATACCCCAGCCGCCGCCGCGCTTTCCCATTTCTCCAAGCCGCGCCGTCGCCGCTTCTTCCTCTCACCACAGACGCGCGCCGCGCCATTCTCCATGTTCGCCGTGCTCACCTCCACCACAGCACCGCCATGCCTGCTCGCCTCGCCGCGCCGCCGCCTCCAACTACGCCGCTCCGTCCCCGCCTCGCCATGGAGCCGAGCCGTCGTTCTCCACCACGAGCTCGTCCTCGCGTCGTGCCTTGCCGACCGGAGCGCCTCGTTGACGTCTACTGTGCCAAGCCGCTTCGCCTCGCTGTCGGCCAGATGCCCACACCGGTGCTCCGCGTCCTCGACCGCGCCACTCCGTCCGTTGCCTTGCCCCATCGGTCCAGGCTCCCGCTCCGCCAAGCCGGCCACGCCGACGACCGCAACCTCTCCGCCTCGGACTTCGCCGCGTCATCCTCGCCCCGTCGTACCTTTGCCGACACATCGGCGTCCACGGCCCCGAGCCCCTCGCCGACACAAGCAGCGCCGAGCCGGTCGCCAGCCACGGCCTCGACATCATCCAGACGCGACAGCACCAAGCCCTCGTCGAGCCGCCGCAACACGACCCCGTCGTTCTTCCTCGCCGCGCCGACCGTCGAGCCCGCCCCTGCACCGTGACGTGTCTCCACCCCGATGCCAATGTCTCGAGGCAGAACAGCGCCGCCATCAGCCTCTACACCTAGCTGAGCACCTGGAATGCCAAGCCGCAGACTTCGCCCAGCACCTGTTCGACGTAATGCCGCTCCTCCAACTGCAGCCGTCGGTGAGCCCCAATTCCAAACCCTCCGCACTTACGTCCTCACTGTTGGTATTGCTGACCATCCATGGTGTGTGAGATCGATCTGTGAGCCGGCTGTGCAAAACCAATAACCGCAGGGAGCTACAGTCTGGTGCTGCAGTGCCTACAACCGAACCTACATAACTGCCTTGCCGAAGCACCTCTGTTGGACTGCCGGTGAGAAACCACTCCCCAGCTTCTTCTTTTCCTCCATGATGTTGATCATAACGTGGCCACCAATCCTGTCTAAAACCGGCCTTCGTGCCTCTGTTCCCACTGCTGCAGGTGGCCGTGGTCTTCTGCTCCAACCCCACCTCGCCGGAGCTCCACCTCTTGTGCCGGTGAGCCAATTGGAGCTATGCTCTACCTACTCGCTTCCTGTACTTGCAGTTTATGACCCCTTTTCTTCTCTGTGTTGCGAGATTGGCCCATCAGTGCTCTTGGGAACAGGAAGCTATCGCCTTGTTGCATCGTCGCTTGCCTTCCTGTATCCCCGGTGAGCCCCCGACCGAGTCCCGCACCCTTTTTCCTCCCTGCTCGAAGTCGTTACATGTCACCGAATTCGTGATGCCCGGCCTTCGTGTCGCTATTTTCTTCACACCGCAGGGAGACCATGACCATACCTCATCCTTGGATCAGTGGATGTCGGACCTCGCCGACCCATTCCAGCCATCTGTTGCTATTCTTCGCCCCCAAGGTCGAGCCCCGAACACCTGCCGACGCCGTCCCTGACGACGTCGACAGACCTCTTTTTATTATCTTCTTCTTCTTTCACTTATTCATGTAATTGTCATATTTTTATTATCTTCTTCTTTCACTCTTTCATGTAATTGCCTTACACTTGATCATGATATCTACTGTATGCCTGCGCTGTGCCTTCGTGTCGGTCTATTTATTCTCGTGTCCTGAATATGCTCCGCCGATCTTCCTTCTCTACGGATCCTCCCTCCCCGCCGGACCTATTTCTCTTGTCACCGCCAAAACGACCGCGCCACTCTCTAGATGTAGGATGAGGGCGGCGTCGAGCCTCCGCCGGAGCTCTGCCGTGCCGAGCGGATTCACCGACGACCCCAGCAACTTTGTGGGCGAGGAAGACCGTGCGGCCTTGCCTTGACCCCGGCTACGCGCCGCATAGCCCGACTACAATGATAGATAGGCCACGACCCTCGCCGCCATGACGTGCGCGCCTTGGTGCGCCGCCGAACAGGCACGGCAAATCCAGTGAACCCAGTGACTTTGCGGGGGAGGATGCCCGTGGGTTGCTCGTTGCGATCCATAACGCCCCGCTGTGAAGAAGGAAGAGGAAAAGGAAAGGAGAAGATGGAGATTGGAAAAGGGAAAGGGAGGATGAAGCCTCGCCGGAGCAGTACCGTCGCCGGAAGCTGCCGCCATGCCGCAACTGTTGTGACTAACGCCTACCAAGAACCTCACTGGCTCGGCCTCCACAGCGGAGCCGATGTGCTCGCTGGCTCGGCCTAACACTTGCTCGTTTGCCGGAACACGCCGCCATGCCACCGCTGCCATGCCATCACGCCGGAACTAGCTTGGAGAAGAAGAGTTGGGGAGAAGGAGATGAAGGAAGAGGAGAAGAGAGGTGAAGGAGATAAGGCATAGACCCGACTCTTATGAACCGAACCGCTGGCTTTGGATCCCACGGCCCTGCATCCACCGTGAACCCGCCAGGACCCCGTGGACCCGGTCCATGTGAACTTTTTGACTGTCAGCCAGGCCACCGAAACATGTCCACTGTGAGCCGGCCCGACGCGATAATGCCATAGACCTAGCCCGGATCGGATCCAGTTGGGAGACGTGGTGCAACGGTAGCACGCCATGAGTCGGGACGAACCCGGCCCAATCCGGCCTAACAGACCCATTGACGGCCCACTATCGGCCCATTTAGATTGTCCCGTTGACCGTGGTCAACACTCACGTCGCGATGACGTCGTGCTGACATCTGCAGACACGCAGACGCCACGTGGACCAACCGTATCATGACACGTGTCCACACGAGAGACTGCCACATGTTGGCCCCACGATTAGTCAGCCCTATTATCTTTCTCTAATTATGTATTAAACTTTGAAAATCCATAACTAATACATACAAGCTCAGAAAAATACAAAACAAGCGTCCGAATCTTCTATAAATCGAGTACTACGTCATGATCTTATGTTTGTGTGCATTTGGATCTTTTCGCTATTTATTTGATTCTTTGTGATTCTATAGAAGTCGCTAACGCGACTGTTACGTCTTGATTTTAGAGTCCAATGAGGGGAGGTTTGAGGAAAGAGACTACAAACTCGGGAAGGAGATGATGAACACAAGGGAAGGAGATCCCGCTGATCAACTGCACCGACAAAAGGTGAATTGTACCACTACTTCCTCGACATCGCAGGTGTCATGGCAGCACCCTCTTTTAGAGAATCCTATTAGACATGGC
>DXKC01048831.1:0-11441 GCA_031170775.1 Cymbopogon citratus
GGCCGATCCCTCGGTCTTCACCGTCAAGCTCTGAAGGACGCTGCCGGTGAGTGGGTTGTCGTTGTACTCGTACTCCGGCGCCGCCTGCGTGTCGGCGGCAACCTCAGCCACCGCCACTGCCGCCGCTACCGCTGCTGCCCTCTGAACGCAGGTGTGTTCGCCGAGGTAGACTAGACGACGTCAAAGAACGCCGAGTCCTCGTCGGTGCGCTGCACTTGCTTCGTCGCCGCGCATCCTTGAGAGTACCGGTGCGTGCAGCGGTAGTAGCCCCTGCAATGTTTGCACGGATCACGTCAGCCTCAGCCCTAGATTTTGCTAATGTTTGTTTGGAAAAAAGGAAGAGATTTTGCTCCGAGCAGAGCAGCACGGTGCGGGCAAGCAGCGCAGCGGCGCGGGCGCGGCAACGAGGAAGGACTTAACTGCGAGGGAGAAAAAAGTGACAGGGTTTTTTTGAAAATTTTGTGTTGACGTGGCGGGTTTTGGACCTTTGGTGCGCATAGGCAATAGATCAGGTACCCAGATAGTCGGTTTTATAGTTCGAGTACCTAGATGAGAAGAGATCAATAGTTTGAGTACCCTAGGTGCATTTTACTCTAAAATAAACAAAGTGCAAAGCAAGGAATACAGAGTACGGAGACTGTTAGGAACCCTAGCTCGTCACGGGATAGGGTGTAGGTTGTAGGAATAAGAGATCGGTAGACGTTGCTTGAGCGAGCGAGGGGGGCGTGTGGGTGCTGTGACCGGCACGAGGAAGGAGAGGCGGCTAGGGTTCTCCCAGCTCCCTACCGGTTTCTGCTTAGTTATCACAATTGTCTCAATAAGTATTTATACCTTCACCAATAATTCTAATAATAATAAATAGATGATAACTGGGCCTGAGGTCCCCTTCTCTTGCACATGGCTGATCAGCCACTAGCAGGCCTCCTCCTCTCAAAGTGAACGACTGTCGTAACATCTCTCCCCGCCTATGAAAACAGCTCGTCCTTGAGCTTGAAGTCGGGGTAGGCATTCCGGAACTCGTCGAGGCTCTCCTAGGTGGCGTCATCATAAGCCAATCCACGCCACTTGATCAAAATCTTCCAAGTGCCACGGCGATGTTGCGCCTTCGCTCGTTCTGGAGCGGGAAAAATATGGCCATCAAGCATCCGTGGCAGGATGCCGACTCTGTTAGGGGATAGCCTTTGTGCTGCTTCAGGAGGCCAACATGGAAGATGTCATGGATGCGGGTGTTGATGGTACTTAACCATCAACTTTAATTGTCAACAAAGTAGCAATAAGGGCTAAAATGATCATCACCATGGACTTAGAGGTTTTAACTGACAATTTCCATGAGTTTTAGTGAATGTTTATTTCTACAGGGGATATCAGAAAACAACCAAGGATGGCCCACATGTCAGATTTTCATAGAGAGAAATAATGCAACTACCACTTTTTGGAGATCAGGAAGGTTCGAGAAGACTCTGGACCGAAGCGGAGGCCGAGCCGCCACGGTGGCAGGGCGGCCGCCCTAGCCCTACAGCCAATCAGAGCCACTCTCGCAGATCCTACCCCCCCCACCTTCCAGATACAATAAAAGTCGTCCATTTAAGTCGGTTTTATCCGAGGGCTGCGGTACATCCTTGGGGCTATATAAACAGGGCCCCTAACTCCAGGAGGGAGCATGACTCATTAATTCATTAGAGAAAATCATTAGAGGAAGCCACCAGCAGAGTTAGGGTTTTTCTCCACCAGAGAATTAGAATAGTTAATCCTATCCTTCAAGTTCTACATAGGTTTAGACTAGATAGTGAAGATTCGGGCGTCTGTGTCCAGAGCTTCAGATCTACGTCTACAAGTTTGGTACTATCTTGTATCTTTCTTTACGCTTTTATTCTAAATATCATTATATTTCTATTTATTATGTTCCTAGTTTTGCTCTAGTTCTTTATTTGATATAGCTATGATTGATAATGAGTTCATGTATATGTTTGCGAAGCGCTTAGTCCTTTTCGTGAGGGGGTTAAGTGGTAGATCACATCTAAGCATGGAGCTTAGATGCTATTTACCTGCAAATGCACCCTATTGGCCGGGTCGTGTGGTAGATCACGGGAATAACAGTCCTATTGAGTCCTTTGTAATCCATCCCCCGTCAATAGGATAGGCAGAACCTATATGTAGCACCTAGTTTTCCAAAGAATACCAAGAGCTAACTATATGTGTGCCCAGAAAGTTCACCAGTCACATATAGTAACAAAATGGAGAATATCAAATACAATGCTTTAATATATATCGAACATATTTACAATATGACATACAATTGTTATAAAAGCATAGTGGAAACTATAGACAATCTACTCTTCAGGACTCCATACTCCACAGGGACAGTTGGCTGGGGGAGCACTCGCCTAGTACTTCTTCTGTGGTGTGGGGGAAATAGTAAGAGTGAGTTTATATCGAACTCCACAAATATAGCAATAAGGTACCCATAAACTCATGATCAATGTAACATAAATAATATAGAACATAAAATGGTAAATAATGAGCATGTTAACAATCAAAAGTCTTCATCTTAAATGTAAGGATTCCAAGGCCGCTCGTATCCTTGAGTAAGGATAGTATACCAGTTTAATAAATTCTGCGGAGATGTACACTTTCACTATAAGCCATGATTTACCCTTTCGCCCGAGGTGATCAGCCTCTTAGCCTACTACCGAGGAAAGCCGGCAGGGTTCACTATGAAGTCTTTCAAAGGTCCATCTAGCAAGTTAGGGCCGCTAGATTTCATCATTCAGTCAGTGTGATACAACACTGCAGCGGATCCATAGTCTGCTCATCCCCATTTATGCCACAAGGGTAACCTCTAACAAGCCAGAAAAGATCCGCATACTTAACTAAAACCAGGGCCATGTAGCCCTCATAGTTGTACTGTAAATCCCAGAGGTTCTCCTACAGATAAATCCTCAAGTTGCTAAAAAGTTATTTTTATCATTTGTTGCTCAAAAATTAATCATGTCATAAGATCATGGTCACAGAAAGAAAACCCAAGCTATACTTGCCTTTCAAAAGTTTGATGTCCAAATTTTTTATCATCCTTGCATTGCTTCACTTCTAACGTCGATAGCAACCAACACAAGCATTCATAGATAATCTATAAGCAATACACCAATCATTACCAAAAATAAGCTATAAAGGAAACAAATGTATACTACACGCCGATACGAACACATGAGCGCAAATACCAACTAAAACGGAGCTACCGTTAAAAAGTTATAAGCTTATGAAGTGATATTTATTTATAATTAAAAGGGCACAAGAGTAAATACCTTCTGTGGAAACAAAATGTATAAATAATCTATTTTGCATTAGTACTCTTTTATAAAGATAAAACATACTACAATATTTGTAATTATTTTCATAAAACAAGACATTAAATGATGTGCATTAAATAGCATATATTAATATCTTATAAATATTTAACTATATTTCTCATAATTAATTTCATTAACTAATTTTTATAAAGAGTACAGTGCATATTAAAAGTTGTTTATTCATCATTAACAAAATATGTATAAAATTATTTTGATGAGAAAACAATGCTGTCCGGGGCATGAACTGTGACTATGATGAAATGTATATGAGTTGTATTTCTGGATTATATTTCTTGAAGGTAAACGGCCATAAATGTGTGTGATGTCATCTCGATGTCATACTGATGTCACGGAGCTGATAGAGATTTGCTCTTCTATGATGCATTTTTCCATGATGATTTCATAACGGTCATAGAAGATGGACTTCTGTGACGTTTATTCCTTGTTGGTCATAAAATTCCACGACGATTTTCACTTCTGTGACGGAAATAAAATTCTTCATGGGATTCATCATGGAACACGTGATGCATTAGTCATAGAACTAGTGATGGTACTGTTCATCAAATGTCTATGACGATGTTGCTCGAATAGCGACGAATTTTACTTCGTCGCTGGTCTTTCCAATCTTCTGCGATGGGTACTAACGTTCTATGACCATCTATCCTTCGTCATAGAACTCTACACTGTCTGTTCTCCATGCGCCGTTTGCCTGTGGGAGCCACCGCCTTCGCTTGTCCTCCATCCGCCGTTACTCCGCGGAAGCTGCTATCAATCCTTCACCTCCGACGTGTGGACCCTGTGTGTCAGTTTTATAGGACCAGCCGTTACTAATCCATACAAAACGACCATCGGACATGTGGATCCCGCATGTCAGTTCCATAGGAACTGACGTTACTCATCCGTATTGAATGGCCGTCGGACGTGTGGGTCCTATGTGTCAGTCGTGTTGGACCCCCCGTTACTCATCCGTACCGAACGGCCATCGGACCTGTGGGTCCTGCATGTCAGTTAGATGGGACGACCGCATCATGGGACAGACCATCGCAAACAGACGTGTGGGATCGACGCGTCATTACATGAGACCTGGCACGTGGGACCCTATGGGACCTACATGTCATTTCCTTCGAGAACAACCTGTGACCTTTCTCCATCGATCCAACGTGTGGGACCTAAGTGTCATTACCATGGGACCTACAAGTCGGTACCTTCTCCCAATCCGACGTGTTCATGTACTAGAACCATCTTTCTCCATACGACATGTGGGACCTGCATGTCAGTTGTGTGGGACCTGCCATGACAAGTCTGTGCGGAAAAGGTTGCCGCCTGAAGTTAATTTCCAAAAAGGAAAGCGTTGGCAAGGATTCGAACCCGGGACCTAGCACAAGGCAAGGAAGGCTTTCACCAACTCACCAGATGCCCACCTTTGTTAAGACCTCCTTGGAGCCTCTATATGATTATGTTCAGCTTGTATATGGGCTGAATTCGGTTGGTTTGGGCTGATTTCACCACTAGCATCCAGCCAAAATCCACCCATTTAAGCCCACCTTTGTCCTTGGAGCCTTTGTAACTGTGTTCAGCTGGTGTATAATGTGCTGAATTCGACTGGTTTGGGCTGATTTTGCCACTAGCATTCAGTCAAAATCCACCCATTTCAGTTGAATTCAGCCCAGCCGAATAGGCCAGTTACTCTCTATGTACATGGCGGGTCCCATGGTGCTGACACGCGGGTATTTACCTTTGCACTAGACGCTTCCTTTGGATAAAATTGGAAAATATCTGGCCGTTGTACTTGTGGCAGCGGCGGCGGAGGATCCCTTGTGTGCTGTGGGTGGCTTAGGCGTCCATTTGGAGGCAGGCAGCCGGCGTTTCCCGGTGCAGCACGGCCGCATTGTCGTCTGCGTCGGTTGTGTGCCACGGTGGAGGCGCAGATCGGATCCGCAGGTCTTCTTTCTTCCCTTTTACTGTTCTTTTCTTCATTTAGGGATTGGCGGATTGCCTCAACATGTCTCGCCTATGTGACTAGTGGGATTTCTCTTGGATTGAACACCTTTGATACATACCACCATATTCCTTTATTTTAGATAGATGCGGGAGGGGCTGAGTATTCTCATAGTCCCTATACTGTAGTGCTCATGGCTGTTAGATTTGTTAGGAGGTAGCAAATCACTGTTTTGTGTCCACCGTTCACAAAAAGGCCTCCAATCTTTAAGCTGCACTTGTTTCTGCTGATGCCAATGATGGTTACTATCACTTGCACTTGTGGAGTTGTGGCAGCCTGTTTGGGCTGTGCAAATTTGAGATGAATAGCTGCTCCACCCTCTTTCTCCAAAAATGTTGCAGTTGTCGTGCTCTTTATCTTCTGTCTATCAGCTAGGGAGGAAGCTGACCACATGTACTGTGTGTGAGTGTGTTGCTTAGACTTGATTTAGCTCAATTTGTAATGGTATTGTAAGTGTGATGGTGTTGTCACTTGTTAGCTTCAGCAGAAAAGTTCGCAGGCGCATGAAAGTACCATTATAGCTTTCAACCGGAAGTATTCAGGGTATCGTAATTTCCCAAAGGAACGGTGTTTTGTACTTAATCTCTTAGCTAGTTTACACAAAAGAGACAGAAGGGATAGCTTCGGAAGAGAGGTTCTTCTAAAGTCATACGCATATAAGCGATGATAACTTTCCTACTACTTGCTTGCTTCAGGCCCATGACGCACATGGTCTGCCAAGACATATCAGCATTAGCGCTACTCCACGGCTGAACATGGGGGAATGCAGTTTGAGTGGACAGGGCTGTCACCACCTGCCACCTACCCCTCTACCTGTGGGCGCGCGCAACATACGAAGGTAGACCCCAACCTAGACACCGCGTCTATGAAGGCGACTACTACTCTAGCAATGTGCAGGAACATCCGTCTCTATCAGGAGTCCTCTAAATGGAGCATCCATCCAATAGACGAATGATGATCCCACAAACAAGTAGCTTTATGAAAGTAACATGCTTAATGAATCAAACCAAAGTTGAACACGAACTTCTTACTTCAAGTAGCAAGACTATCATAGAGGTACAAGTTGGAGCAAGAGCCGACAAGCCCAACACTTCGTCCACCTAGATGACACTAGCAAAGTAAGACTCATCGACTTGCAACTAATGTATGCAGCTGTAAGAAAAATCAAGGTTTCACCTGTTATTGCGCTAATTGACCACTGGTTGGGTATTCCTGACTATAAGGTTGGGGACGTAGGCATTTGCTCTATTGTCACTCGTTTAGCCAAAGAACTTGGACAACTTGTTGGAGCCTCTTTAGATTTCATTGATGAGCATATGCCGACATTTGGTTTTGAACATTTTAATCATGCACATCTAGTGAAGAAGGTAAGAGGTGAATTGTACATGACTTATGGTGATGCCAAGCTCCGGTTACCTAACCTAGAATTGGCATTATATTCTGCCCAGACTTTGCATGTTGAGCTGCAGGCACGACCGTTGAGAAGTAGAATAGAAAGGGCAACCAATGAGAGGGCACCCCAGATGATGACATCTGAATGCTTCACGCGTCAGCACGAGCCGGTCTGGCTCGGTGCTGATAGTTGACATTTCTAACGCCACCTAGTGTTAGGTTGTCACAGTCCTATTATGGCACCAAAAATGTTGGTACTAAATGATATGCTGTCTAGGAATAAATGAATGGATCCGCAAGCGTACAGACAATACTGCTGTAGCATTTTAACCAGGAGTATTCCAGGTATCGTTATTTATATTTTTACCACTGGGAACGGAATGCTTTGGAGTAATAAGCAATTGAGTACTACACTTAGTAAAGGATGAGCTTAACCATGTCTTTATCTATCTCAATGCAGGGTAAGTGTCACATAATAATAATATGATAATGAATGATAAGCGACATAAGATAAATGAGAGCACATAAGATAAATGAGAGCACATAGCCAAATGATAATAATAATATCCATCTCAATTAGAATACTCTAAGCCTATAACACTAGCATGGATTACAATGAGTCTAGTGAATAAATCCTAAGGATCTTAACTATGATGTCAGAGCATACAATGATTAGTGCAATTACACCTAGTATCATCATTGGAATAGGTTATATCTATGCATAGTGAATATTATCAAGGAAGAACATGTACAGTAACCACCCCTTCCCTGTAATACTTGGGTTCTATAATCCCTATACTCAGGAGGAGGACTACAAAGGACTCAACAGGACTGCACTCACGCGATCTACCTCACGATCCGGACTATAGGGGGCAATCACAGATAAATAAAGCCTAGGCACCACGCCTACACAATATCTATCACTCACCCATTGGCTTAATGAGCAAGCGCTATACGATCCTATGCATAAACATAATTCTAAGCCAACTCCTCTAAGTATATAATCAAAGTAGACTAAGAGCAATATAATTAAGAACATATGCATGTAGAGCATAGTCAATTCTGATATATTAGAATAGAGCAAAGTCATATTCATAGTAGCAAGAACTAATATTAGATATTACAATGAAGAAGAATGATGATAGATCTGGACTCCAAGCTAGGCTTGACTCCTCCTAGATCTATTCTTATGTAGCTATGCTATAAAACTATAGAGCTCTAGTTGAGATGGTGGCTTTGAGGCTTCTCTGAATTAGAGAACTGATTCTTCTCTTCTCTATTCCCCCTTCTCCTGGGGCTAGGGGCTCTGTTTATATAGCCCTGTAGAATGCACCACAGCCCTTGGATCAAACTGACTTAAAAGTGTAGCTCAGATTACTCCTCAAAGGCGGTGGAGGCAGGATCTGCAAGCCCAGACCTGATTGGTCCAGGTCAGCGGGCAGGCGCCGGCCCTCCTGGGCGGCCGCCCGGCTCCCGGGCCGGTTCGGCCTCCCCTTCGATCGGTGATCTTCTAGAACCTTCCTGATTACGGAAAAGTTACTGTTTGGTCTTTTCTCTCTATGTAAACCCGACATGTGGGCCATTCTTGGTTAATTCCTGATAACCCCCAACAGAAATAGACATTCACCAAAACTCATGGAATTCTGTTAGCATAAACCCTATAACTAGATGTTGTCATCCTTTTAGTTCTTTCTTATGTTATGTTGACGGTTTAATTTAGCATTTATCTACCGTCAACAAACTCCCCCAAGCTTACCTTTTGCTCATCCCTGAGCAAAGACAGACTCAGTGATGGATCAGGAGTTGCTACAATGCTTTCACGCCTTACAAGTACCCAGGTGTTCAAACAAGAACTCTTCTTCAATTAGAGTGAACTATTCTGACTCAAAACTTACCCATATTACCTTTTACCATGGGGCTTATAGCTATCACTTTGGTCTTCGGTAGTTGAAAGACAGAACAGTGGGTCAAGCGCTATGTTTCTCACTCTTTGATTAACTGTCACTCTAGAGCTTTTGCAAAGTTTTCAAAATAAAACATAGAGATTCCTTGTATGACTCTTTCAAATCTCTCATATGTGGTATTTCTGGATCCTTTCCCAAGGCAAATGTAAGGTATGTCTTCTCTCTACTCTTAGAATATGTGGTATTTGTGGAACTAAGGCATAGGGAGATTGCTTTCTCTCTCTCACCCTACTTCTAATAGGCTTTTGTGGAGCTCATAGGTGGGAAGAACATCTCAAACCTACTTGCATATATTGCATAGTTAAACCATGGATCCAAAAAATCTAATCATACAATCAAGTCATATGTGCACCTGAGTAAGGGGAAAGAATGAGTGAAGTGGATGATGATAAATAGATGAGGGATAATGGTGAAAGCTGATTCTACAGTTACTCCTTGGGGATAACTTATCTCCCTACTTTGGAAACTTTAAATTCTTGTAAAGACTTGGCTGCTCTTTTCTCTTTTGGAACTTTTGTCCTCTTTCTTTCTCTTTTTTTTAGAGCATACCAATATCTAATGCACAAACAATAGTAGGGGAGTATTATTAACTTATAACCAAAGCTGTAGAACATTGTGATAAATGTTTTTGGATGTCTTCTCCTAGTGTAGGAGTAGGACATTTTAATGAACGTGTACGTGGATGAATGAATGAGTACCCCCAGAGTAGGGGCAGCATAAGTGCGTATCTCTTGGATAGAAAACAACACAAGATGGAGTGTGTGTAGATATATGTGGGTGGTACTTCCAGAGATGGAAGTATAGTGACTATGGTGGTTTGGCTATAAGTGGTTGCGTGCTTCTGAGAACAGAAGTAGCTAGGATTGGAGAGCACAAAATTAACTTTAACTGCATGACTAGTTCCTAAGGGTCAACATAGCTTAACCACACTCAATGCCTATAAAGTAATATATGTGGCTGGATGGCTTTCCTAATCTAGTAAGCATGAGTATATGGCCGTGGTAGGATTTTTGAACTCTCATCATAAAAGAACTCATCATGTGATAATTTAATATTTCAAAATAAAATCTCCAGAATTCTAGTATCTCCAACTACTTACACTTAGATCAAACATTCGCTACCCACAGGTTTCAGGTTCAGAGCAAAGCTTAAGTCTAAACAGTTGTGTGTCTAAAATTGAGAGAGTGCAAGTTTGAAAACTAGGTATTTGCAAAGAATTATGGCAGAGCAACTATTCATCATCTCCATATAAGAGTTTAATTCTAGGGGGTTTATTTTAGCAACAGATTTATTTTAAGAGCTCTCCTAATTTAGCTAGCCGCTTAATATCTAAAAGAAAAATTATATATATAGGAAAAATCTTTATTGGGTTTCTAAGGTTATTCATCTGTTTATTTGTTTTCATTTTATCATACTATAAATAGATAAGTAGCCAAGTGAGCGATACTTAGCTCGATACATGGGGGATGCTCTCCCCCAAGCTGAATGTTGACATAGTCTGCTGATGTTGCTAACGGGCAGTGAAGGTGTACTAGTCCTCCTGGAGTGTCATAGGTGATTGCTGTTGGAAATAGTGCTTGATTTTTGAAGACAGCACTCAGACAGAAAACAGGTCATCCTTCTGCCTGTTTAGTCTCTTCTTGATCCTTTAAATTCTTTGAAGCTCAAATAGACAACAAAGCTCGTGGAACTGATTAAGCGTTAGTTAAAAACCTCCTAGCTTCATGTGTCTAGATCTTTATAATATATTTTTAGTGTAACTGGATCTCTCTATATATATTTTTTTTCATTTTTTACTATGTCATGCAAAAAATTATAAATGCAATATTTTTATTTTTTATGCCGCCACGACAGATAGACAGTCTGGGTTTTATGCCACAAAGCTATTAGCATGGGGCTTCAATATTTAGTATGCAATGCATGCCATTTTTTTTCTTTTCTAATGCAGTATTAAGATGCAACTAAATGGTAGAAAGTAAATATGCTAAATTAAATATAAAGCAGAAGAGGAAATATGCTAATAAGTACCAAGTGTTACCTCTTGGCGGGGCGTTTCATGATTTTAAGTCCTCTGAACAAGACCTCCTTGTTTGCTCAGTGTGTGAGAGGCGCATCGGACGGTGCCACTGGTGCAGGACCATGTATAGAAATTGATTCTGTGTTTACCTTTGGTTTCCATACCTGCCTAGTAGGTGAGGACGACTTGGAGGAGGAAGTTGATGGGATCTCTTCTTTTGGTGGTACTATCTCTTCGACGGCTTTCTCCTCATCAGGGTACCAGTCTTCATATTTAGAAACTTCTCCTTTATAGTCGGCCCATTCATCCATGACAATCTTCTTCATCTGGTAATGGTTACGCTGCCTTCTCCTTGACCTGTTCTTCTTTGGTTCTTCATCAATTATGTAATCATTATTGAACTGGCGACGTACCTTTTATGAGGGGAACTGCAAATGGATCTCCCCTGTTCCAATGTAGATAATGGCCTTGGTGGTGTTGAGGAATGGTCTTCCTAGAATGATGGGTGGATCATACTCGTCTTCTCCCATGTCGATGACCCGGAAGTCAGTGGGGATGTAATGGTCGTTGATCTGGATAGGGACGTCCTTGGCTATCCCTTCCATGAAGTGAAAGGACTGGTCTGCCATCTGCAGCTGTGCATAGGTGTTGGGAATATGCCCTAGAGGTAATCATAGAGATGATGATATTCTGGCTGTATCTATGAATATTATAATGTGTTC
>DXKC01048834.1:0-10946 GCA_031170775.1 Cymbopogon citratus
GAGCTAGTTCTTAAAAGATAAGGCGTCCATAAGCCCAATAGTCGCTTCCGGTAAGGGGCGAGGTGGTAAACCTCTTAAACTTCTTACTGTCTCAGCTATCCCTGGCAACCATTAGTAAGGTATCAATCTTAGTTTGTCTCTGCTAGTTGACTAGATTAGTTCACGGAAGTAGAATTAGATATCACAGGAACCTTTCTCACTCGTTGTCCTCCCACCTAGCTGCTCTACTCTAGTTATCTTACAATTACCTTCTTGTTATCTCTGAGTCATCATCACCCTTCCTTTACCCTTCGTTATCACCCCTATACACTAGTTGCTAAGTTGAGATAGGATTCCCTTCTTACAAGCATTTCTAGCTGCTTTCCCTTGGAAAAAATATAAATTACGATACCTAGGAATACTCCCGGGTGAAGTGCTACAGCGGTACATTCTGTGCGCTTGCAGAATCATCCAATAGTTAATAGAGTTACCCCTGAGAACACTTCTGACACCGTTGCCGATATTCGGTGGTTGCGTTAAGAAGTGTCAACAACGATCATCACGGCGGTAGTTGCTCCGGAAGTTGGCCGTGTCGGGCTCATGCATGCCTTCGTCAATGTAGGCTTGATCATTGGCGATCCTAAAGAGTTTGTTGACAGTCCTTGGCTGTCGTTCAAGTAGCTTCTTGCGCAGGTCTTGGCTGCGCGCCTTCCGGCAACCTTGGATGAACATGGTGATGGCGTCGCCGTCGGTCATGACACCATAATTAGGCATCCGACCAGCGGTGAATGAAACTACGTAATGGTTCACCGGGGCGGTCGTGGTTTTATTGGAGGACCCAGCAAGTGCTCGGTTGATCACAGGTCGACTTGAAGTTGTCGATGAACATCTGCTTCAACTGCCTCCAACTGTAGATGGAGTTATCTGGCTGATGTAGTAGCCATGAAAGAGCTACTTCGCCGAGCAGGCATGGTAGATAATTCACGAGGACGCGGTCGTCGCCACCTGCCGCCTGGGCAGCAGTCTTAAAAAGCATGAGCCAATGCTCAGGGTCGTCGTAACCGTTGTAGCTGTGCATCTCCCCTCCCAGACGAAAACCGTATGGCCAGGCCATGTTTTTAAGGTTAGGGGAGAAAGCTCGAATGCCATCGTGAGCTTGGTACCTCTCATTGAGGACATTGCGCAGGTCGTCGTCTCATCGTTGGTCCACACTATGATCGCGGTCGTGGCGACGGTTATCATAGTGGTCTTGGCGTGGGCGCCGGTTGTCACCTCGGTGCGGGCCTCGATCGTCGTTATCTCTGTTTGGAGCTTGGTTATCACCCTTTTTAGGTTGTTGTCCTCCTGGGGGTGGTTGGTTGCGGTATGCTCGGTTGACCGAGTTGTCACCTGATCCTTCACGCTGAGGTCCTCGATTGGGCTAACGCTGGCGGTTGCTACGCCGGCTAGCTGTCACAGCTTGGGAAGTGCCACGTATGTCGGCGACTTGTTCCTCCGCTGCTTCGAGGCATCGAATAGCCTCTTGGATCTCCGGTGTTTGGTTGGGCAGGTTCCGAAGAAGTTGCTGCGTGGCAGCAATGTTGGCACTCGGCGTGAGATGGATGCGTAGTCCTCCCACCTCTTCAAATGCTGCCCTCAGGTTGTGCGGTTGCATTCGGTTGCCACGTTAGTTGTCGGCAGCCCTATTGTGATTGCTAGCCTGAGGTTGTTGTTGCTGCTGTTGAAGTTCAGCTGGCGACGTTGGTTCCTATCGGCGTTGTTCGCCTCTCGTACTTGTCGCTGCACGTCTGTCTCGTTTGCAGCAGGAGGCTCATCGTCGCTGACAACAAAAATAGTATGTCCCACGACTGCACGATGCCTGGGCGGTGGTGGGGTCCTGCCTTCTTGCATAGCATTGATCCTCTCGATGAAGTTTTCACTAGAGTCACTTGAGAGAGAATCAATGGAGATGGTGCGGTCGCTGTTGATGACCTGTAAGGTTCCCCATCCTTTGCCCGAGCAGGTATCGCATCGTCGTGATCTGAAGCTATTGGGGTGAATATGGCGTCATCGTGATTTGTAGATGTCGGGGCGGTGGATGAGTGCGTGTTGTGGATGGATGCTATTTTGGCCATGTTGACCATCATGAGTGGATCTACTGTTGGGAGTTGCATTGGATCTGCAACATGGTCTAGCTTCTTGATCTTCTAGAATAGCGTTGGAAGTTGCTACTCGTACGTCTTGGTGATGTTCTTCAGCCCATATGGGTACGGGGTGGTCGGCGCAGCCGTGCTCGGACTCTATGGTCGTCGATGCACGTGGTCTGGAGAAGGTGGTCAGACCACAGCCGAGATTGGATCTGGGTGGTGTGACCGGTTGACGATGCGACGAGGTTGGTTGGCAGTGCGACGCGGAGACGCGGCCAGAGTTGGATCTGGGCAGCGCCTGTGGTCGGCGGTGCGACGAGGGCGGTCGGCTGTGTGACGCAGAGACGCAGCCAGAGTTGGATCTGGGCAGCGCCTGTGGTTGGCGGTGCGACGCTGTGCCACGACCAGAGTTGGATCTGGGTGGCGGGGGTGGTCGGCGGTGCGACCGGTTGATCGTCGACGATGGTGAACGATGGTGAATCCATCCTATGCCAGATTAGATCTAATAGATTCAACCATAGACAGAGTGGATTGTAAACCTACTGTGTGATGATCGATGAGGTTGAGCAGGTCGGTGTTGTCAATCTTCTTCCCCTGGTAACGGGGAAGTTGTCGTCGAGTTGTTGAAGAAGTCGACCCCGGGGTTGGACCCGAGACCGTGATTATCGGTGAAGCAGTTGTTGGTGAAGCCTTTGAAGAAGCCGGCTGCACCTCCTCCACGGTCTTGGTAGCCTTCGAGACGCCGACGGTCCAGGTGACCAAGCCGACAGTGAGCATGAGGCCGACGCCGAAGTCCATGGAAGTAGGGAAGGAAACCATCTCGACCGACTCAAGATCTAGATGCGCTCCCCCTACCTGGCGCGCCACTGTTGATGAGATATACTCGACGGTCTACCACGGGGCTACCCACGGTAGTTATTTAGGCAAAGGGCTATCTAGAACTAGCGATCGAGCGTGACACAGAACGGGACAAACAGGTTTATCCAGGTTTGGGCCGCGAGATGTGTAATACCCTACGTCCTGCGTCTCTGTGGATTGTATTGCCTTGAGAGTATAAGATGTCATGAGTTATCCTATGGGGTGGATCCTGCCCGCCTTATATAGTCCGGGGAGCAAGGTTATAACTCATAGGTTTCTAATACAGGATAATTACAAACATACGTACCAGGAAAGATACGAGTTTTCTATTATCTAGACTGCCTTGCGCGGCAAGGCGCCTCCTTGGGCCCGAGCAGGTCCGCCGACCACGCTTGTTGGCATCCTTCGGGCTTCAAGCTTGTCATCATGGGCCTCTAGGAATGTGACCCAAAGATAGCTGTGAGGGTATAAGGGTTAATACACCCACACTGACCATGTGAGCTTGATCTGTGAACCGGCCTTCGTGCCATTGAACACTCTATCGTAGGGAAGAAGCAACCGATCCTGCAGCACCATTTTGACGTCCTACCTCCTTAGATCATCGGTGAGCTCCAAGCCAAGGCTCTGCCCTTTTTCCCTCTTACCGATGATCATACTATATTCCTATCTAAGACCGGCCTTCGTGCCACATGTGTTCACTACCGCAGGGTCACATCGACACCGGACCTCGCTGACCAACAAGCTCCACCTTGTCACCGACCTATCTACCATCCGACAGCTATTGGTGAGCCACCATGACCAAGCTCCACCCCTTCCATGTCATAGTTGATCTTGTCAATGTTGATGTCTGAAACCGGCCTTCTTGCCATGGATCTGCACTATGCAGGAACGCAGATAGCCTAGCAATGGCGTCTTCTCGTGTCGCCCTCCTGGTCTTCCACAGCCCTGTATTTCCCAGGTCAAGCCATGAACCCGTCGGCACCATTCCTGACGTCGACAAACTCCTGTTTTTCATTCTTATATCCGTACACTTGTTCTATCTTGTCATTTATACACTATATGTATACATGATCTCTTTATTCTTTACCCGTATATGCCTATGCCGTGCCTTCGTGCCGGTCTATCCATCTTTTGTATCATCCTGAGTCGCCGATCTTCTTTCTTCGCCGATCTTCTCCCCTTCATCGGACATGCTCTTTTGCCAACGCGTTCCCACACCGGGGATGCAAAGGCCGAGCCTCTGCCGGCTCTTGACACTTGCACATACACATGCACGATGACCAAGAAAGCCAAATCAAACCACCGGCGTCCAAGACGCCAGAGTGGACAAGTCCGCCATTCCCTACTGCTATGCCACACTTGTTCCCTGCCATCTCCGGCTACCTCGATGGATGAGGATAGGCCGTCGAGCTCTGCTATGATCAGACCGACTAACCACCTAACCCAATTGGATGGAAAAGGCCTTACCTTCGCCCTATTTGCCACTGTCGTGCTTGTTAGTCATCTATGATGGACCGTAGGAGCCTGGTGTACCGCCGATTGGAGAGCAGGAGTGGTTCCAGGCCTGTACCGGTGCCCTGGACCATGCTCACAGTACGAGCTTCTTTGCCGCTCGACTGTCGTCGCTATAGGAGCTCGCCTGAGTTTCCACTGCTACTTAGATGGTCTATATGATTTCTCCAAAGACCCACAAGTTGCTGCACAAGTTGGATTTGCTTGAGATGACTTACCATGCCACAACACCATGCTATCGCCCCGCCGTCGCGCCTCGTCGTGCACACTGACTAGTCCGGAAGCGTCGCCCAATCCACTAAGACCGCCTACGCTCGAGTATGGACTAAGGAGGAAGGGAAGGAAGAGAAGAAGTGGTGTTCGTGCATCTGCCTATGTGAACCGCCCTGCCATAGCCCTACGTCAATCCCGTCTTAGCCAATGATATTCTCGACGCTGTCGAAATCCCTTCCTTGTTATTCTATTATATATATATCGCTCCTACCCTTATATATAATGTCCCTCATATATATGTATCACTCCTACTCATGACCTATCCTATCATCTGACACCTGTCTCTCACTTTTCTCTTGTTGCCAGGGATATGTGCTACTCTATATTTTTAGTCATGTTGATTATTTTATAAGCCATCTGAGGCTAAGTCTTGGTTCTTTATTATTGTTATATTTTAGTTGTCTCTGACGAGCTATAATTGTTAGCTTCTACTCTCATCCCATGGACGTGGTCATTGCGGGCTTGATATCAATGTCGCCATCGAGGTGGTTCTTATCCGCACACTTTGCGCCCTCCGTGACCGTCTCTAGTGGGATATGATTAGAAGATAACCATTGTGGATCAATGGAAGCTAACTCGTGTAGGTGAGAGCTCATGGTCGTGAGTTGCCTCACAATGGCCATTGGACTCTACCTCTTTTTTGATCGTATTTTACCTAACCACCTCGTATGCTTGTGCCACCTGGACCCTTGCATTCCTTCGGATCTAGCGATGACAACCCCATCGCTTAAAACCATATGAATAGCCTTGTGCCGTTACGTCGCACGGTAGTGGTGCTCTACGAGTGGGTTTGGATTTTCGGACCATATTTCAATTCATCCAATCTTCGTCCCTTCCATGACAAGTTGGATGAAAGAGTGTATTTTATTCTTCTCTTTTACGATCTCATTTTCTTTTGTGTTTAAGCACTTGTATGATTGTATGATTGTACCTATTTTTAGACCACTGCATTTCTTGGTTCTTGCGGTGGCAATCGCACCGCTACAAACCCTAGGGATGCCATAGCACATTTAGTGCACCTAGATCTTGGTATCCTATGAGTGGATTGAGCACTTGCTCTTTTATGCGACACTCCTTGTCGATGCCCCGTCTTTCTTCTATGGCACGGGTATCGGGAGAAGTGCATCGCTTGCCCATTCCTATTTTCTTCTTGCCTCTTCTTGAGACCCTCGTCAAAAGACCGTGAGCCGTGGTGTTTGCTTAGAATAAGCTAAGGTCTATGCCATTTATTCAACGCCATATAGGTTGACACGATCGACCCATGAAATACGTGCTAGGTTAAGACTAAGGCTTATGCTTAGCAATCAACCGCTCCTATTCCTTGCCCAAGGATCGAACATCCGCCAGGAGGGCCCAGTCGTTCTCTTTTGTGTCTTCAGAACTATCCCTTTTGTGTCTTGGTCTTTTCGAGTATTGTTTATTCTCTTGCCTTGTGTGGTGCCTCGCGAGAAGTTGTGATGATCAGAGCCTGTTGGAGGAGAATGTGATTACAGCGGAACATGGAGGAGACTTGCTGATCAACTACACCGACTGACAAAGAACCGTACCACTACTACCTCGACAACGCAGGTGTCATGGCAGCACTCTTTATTTAGATAATCCTATTAGGCATTGCAAAGTAGAATTGCTAGCGCTTTATGTTTATTCCTTTGCTAGTATATGATGCATGCTTTTGCCTGAGCCATTATTACCTTGATTAAAACCTCTTCACCCTGATCGCCCAGCTACGCGCTCGCACTTATATATAACTGCCTACTTGCTTGCACTTTACTTCATATCACACTTACATATGTATCCTTGGTATGTAAAGCGTGATGGGGGATAATTGGATTAAGGCACGTGGTGCCAAAATATGACCAATTTGGGGAAAGTGCTGGGTGCATCTTGGGCGCGTGTGTGGTGAGGGTCGAGTCGACCAGGCAGGAATATACGATGAGTCCATGGGACGAGTCTTGCAGGGAGTGTGACTTGGGCGCTCCCACGGGAGGTGCCTGTTGCGGGTACATGTAAGTTGAGGGGGTCCCGGGGTGAAGCCCCGGGAAGGAGGTGCTGTTGTAGCACGGGGTGTTGAACCCTACTGAGGAGATGTCCTGCCTGGTCAACCCTAAGAACTTCCTGGTATCTCAAACTCACTGGAATCCTTTACATTCCACTCGCTCTTGAATGGGGGGAGACGGCTTAGCCACTAGGTAGGACAATGCCACTACTATTAGGTTGTGAGGTGATAAGGGTGGGCGGTATGGTTGCGTCGAGCCTGTACCATCTTAGTCGCGTAGTACCACTTGTTGGGCCCGGTATTGCGCTCTCCCAGTCTCAGCGTGCCGGTTCGCCGGGGTGTCCCAGGGCTGAGTGATAGGGTGGCATTGGCCTAGGCTAGGAGAGGGCCGGAATTGGCCTAGTTGACGACGGTCAGCGATGAAGGCAAGTCTTGTGGAATTGTAAAATCTCTGCAGAGTGTATGGTTGATCGATCGATACATATGCCATTTCGATGGCTATGGACCCTGTTTCTGTGTGCTACTTCGCCTGCTAGACGATATGAGTCCTTCTACCTTCCCCGGTTCTTTGGATGGCGGTTGGCCGTTTAGACAAGGGCGAGAGGGAGTTGCCCTTGTCAACTGAGTGCGAGTGGTGTGAGAGTGGTGCTGGGTGGGAGAATGTGTGGATATGATGATGATGGATTAAAACTTGATGAACTAATAATTATTATTTACTACTTGTTGCTACTTCGCATGCGCTAGGATGCAATCCACAGCCAAATTATTAGGATCGCCAGATCCCTTTATTTTCTATTTCCACTAAAGCTCATCGGTGCTGACCATGGCCTGCATACATCTGGCGATGTGCAGATTTCCTGACTTCCAGAGATAATGAGATTTAAAAGGATTAGATGGTCTCGTGCCTGCGCTCAAGTTTGGTTTGGAGGATCAAGTCTACGCCCGCTAACATTCTACGTCAACTCTGATGATTCCCATGAAGGAGGAGCCTTCACCCACCGACGTGCCATGCTGATGTCCTTCTAGATTCATCGTCAATAGATTAATATGTAATAGGTGTGTTATTAAATGTTGTAATATAATGTAATTTGTAATCTTATGATGTATAACTGTGATATCAGCTGATATATGATAATGTGATGGAGTTATTTTATAGCACTGTCACATTATACCTCGAATCTATAGATTTTCCCTTTGTGGAAAATCGAGATGGTTTCAATTGGGACATGCATGAAGTAACGAAGACATGTCAATACGGCAGAGACCATCATCACCTAGTACGTCCAGATACAATACTACAGTACGTTTCATAGATGCACCTAGCTAAAAATATAGGTGTGGGAGTAGGTGAGTACGTGTAGTGAGCATCTCCAACAGTTTGGTAAATAAGGTTGCTATCCTTAAAATTTGACGAAACAAGCAAAATTCATTCCCCAACAGTTTGCCAAACAAACTCGCCAATTTTTCTAACTTGCTAAAAGTCTCCTCGGCGCCTATTTCTACACGCACGCATACGACGCGTATCCGCGCTACTGGCTTCCTTCCCGCCTGCCGCTGGTGCATGTCCTGCTGTTCGCTGATGCAAGTGTCGATGCTGCCGGCCGACAGTACCTGCTGCCCACTACGATGGTCCCTTGACATGAAATTAAGAGATGCGAATTGAAGTAGGAGTACAATTTAAACAAAACATTAAACAAATATCCTCGATACGTAGTTGATTACATGAAGTTTAGCCAAGCCATCTTCCTCGCTGCGGCGCCCCTCACGGAAGAACTGTGCCGCGTACGCAGAGGAGAAGGAACGGCGCGATGGGTACCGATCGGTAGTTGTATTAGGTACTGATTTTTTTCAATTTGGCAAGTCTAAATGGCAAACTAAGTGGTGACTTCTTTGCATTGATTTTTCTATGATAGAGAAAACAAAAGAAGGAAAGAAAAAAGAAAAAACAAGGAAAAGAAATAAAAAGGAGAATAAAAACATAAAGAAAAGAAAAAGAAAAGAAAATTAAAACCAAAAAAAAAGGAATGAATTCTACGTACCTGACAGCTTAGGCTCGACGGGAACAAAACAGGAAACACAGGAGTTAATGGAATAGAAAAGATGATTCGGTTTTTTTGAGAAACAGTACCGCTTTATTCATATATAAGAGTAATCAGTACAAACTCCATCGGGAGGAAAAAACAGCCAAACATGCCGCCCTATAGATTCATAAATCAAACTTCTAGCTAATCTATGAGCATCACCGTTCGAGTTTCTGCTTTCATAGATGACCTCCACCGACGAGAAGCTTGTCATATCTGTCTTAATCTCCCGATGATGTGGCCGTAGGGACTCATCCCTGGGCCATGCATATTCTTCACTATGTTCACGCAGTCGATAGCAATCCTGACCTTCCGAAACATAAGGTCACTCGCGAGAGCTATACCTTCTCTGCATGCCAAAGCTTCTACCGTATCTGCATCTGAAATTCCTTCTATCACTATTGTAGATGCTCCCAAAAACGTGCCTGCCTCATTCCTTGCAATCACTGCCATTGTCGCAATACAGGAATTCTTAGATAGTGCAGCATCCACATTTATCTTTGTCATGCCCTAAGGGGGCCGGATCCATCGGGGATTCTTGACCGGCACCCCTATCTTCTTATGCACATTCGGTGTAGCCGATTCTAAGTCCGCAATGAAGCGCTCCACAAAATTATGAGTCGACAACGGGCTCTGAAAAATATTTTCATGTATAGCTTGTCGTCTCGTATACTATTGACATTTCTAACACCACCTAGTGTTAGGTTGTCACAATCCTAACATGGCACCAAAAATATTGGTACTAAATGATATATATCTAGGAATAAATAAATGATCCGTAAGCGCACAGATAATACCGCTATAGCATTTTAACCAGAAGTATTCCATATATTGTTATTTATATTTTTACCACTGAGAAGGGAATGTTGTGGATAATAAGCTAATGAACACTGCCCTTAATAATGGAGAGCTTAACCATGTCTTTATCTATCTCATATATAGGGTGAGTGTCACATGATAATAATATGACAATGAATAATAAATGACATAAGATAAATGAGAACACATAGCCACATATAATAATGATATCCATCTCAATTAGAATAAGTCTGTAACACTAGCATGGACTAGGACGATCTAGGGAATAAATCCTAAACATTCTAACTATAATGTCAAAGCATACAATGATTAGTGTAATTATACTTAGCATCATTACTGACAAAGGTTATATCTATGCATAGTGAATATTATCAAGGAAAAACATGTACAGTAACCACCCCCTTCCCTGTAATACTTATGTTCTACAGGCCCTATACTCGGGAGAAGAACTACGAAGGACTCAACAGGACTGTCACTCCCGCGATCTACCTCATGATCCGGACTATAGGGGCAATCGCAGATAAATATAGCCTAGACACCATGCCTACATAATATCTATCACTCACCCATTGGCCTAATGAGCAAGGGCTATACGATCCTATGCATAAACGTAATTCTAAGCCAACTTTACTAAGCATATAATCAAAGTAAACTAAGAACAATATAATTAAGAATATATTAATGTAAAGCATAGCCAATCTTGATATATTAGAATAGAATAAAGTCATATTCATAGTAGCAAGATCAAGTACTAGATATTACAATGACGAATAAGAAATTACCAAGAACGATGACAGATCTGAATTCCAAGCTAGGCTTGACTCTCTCTAGATCTATTCCTATGTAGCTATGTTAAAGAACTATAGAGCTCTAGTTGAGATAGTGGCTTTGAGGCTTCTCTGAATTGGAGAACTAAATAATGATTTCTTCTCTCTCTTCTCTGGGGCTAGGGGCTCTGTTTATATAGTCCTGTAGGATGTACCACAGCCCTTGGATCAAACCGACTTCAAAACACGGTGGAGATTACTCCTCAAAGTCGGTGGAGGCAGGATCCGTGAGACTCAACCCCATTGGTCCACGTGGCCAGGCGCCCGCCTGGGCCCATGGGCGGCCGCCCGTCTAGCGTGACAGGTCGGCCCCTCCTTCGGTCGAGTGTCTTCTAAAATCTTCCTGATCCCATAAAAGTTGGTGTTCGGTCTTTTCTCTCTATGTAAACCTGACATGTAGACCATTCTTGGTATAATCCTGATAACCCCCTGCAGAAACAGACAATCACCAAAACTCATGGAATTCTATTAGTAT
>DXKC01048875.1:0-13187 GCA_031170775.1 Cymbopogon citratus
CTCACTCTTGAGCCCATATAGCTTGGCACTCTTTACAACTTTTGTGCCCTCATATGTTTCACTCAATCTTGTCCACACCTCATAAGCGGTGTCCAAGTCCTTGATACCCTCAAATATCTTTGTATCAATAGCATTGTAAATAGTATTGAGAGCTATTCTATTGCATGTTCTATTTACTCTATCTTCATCGGTGAGGTTCGCAAGGTCAATGATAGCAAAATCATTCTCAGTCATGTCCAACACTCTCTCATGTATAGAACCAAGGTACATGCTCATCTTTCTCTTCCAATGATCAAAAGAACTAATCCCATCAAAGAAAGGTGGTTTGCCCCCAACATGATTGAACACAATTTGAGCCATTCTTTACACCGAAGGATGTTAAGCCTTGAAATAAACAGTGACCATGGCTCTGATACCACTTGTAAGGTCCATGATGGCTAGAGGGGGGTGAATAGCCTATAAAAAATTCTACAAAACCACTAAGCAACTTTGATTAGTATAACAAACGGCTTAAAGCAAGTTTTGCTTAGTCCTACAAGGTGTTGCAAGCCTCCTATCCACAAGTCTAGTAGAGTAAGATCTCTAGTTCACACAAGGGCTATGTCACTACTTTCTACTCTAGTGAGCAAGCTAAACTACCACTAACAGGCTACACAAGCTAAACAAGCTACACTAGAAAAGTAGTGCAAAGAGGATAGGAGTTGTTATACCACCGGTGAAGAGAAGATGTCGTTGTAGCCAATCACCAAGATGATATACAATAAGTTAATCAATCCAATTCACTGGGAGACAAGAGATGACACAATAATTTTTCTCCCAAGGTTCACTTGCTTGCCGGCAAACTAGTCCCCGTTGTGTCAACCAACACCTTGGTGGTTCCTCGGTATTTAGCTCTCCAAGCCAAACCCCGCAAGGCACCGCAAGAACCCACACACAAGTGCGGTAACTTAATGACACGAGCAATCCACTAGAGTTGGAATTTAGCACTCCACCAGGGAACCACAACAACCCCTCACAAATATCACCTTGATTGGGGGCGGACACAATCACCAAATCCCCTCACCAATCAATCAAGCACCAACCGTCTAGGTGACGGCAATCACCAAGAGTAACAAGAATACCACAATTACAATCACCACCTAGTGCCACGAAATTGAATCACAAATGCAATGCACACTAGGGTTTTTCAATCCTCTCGTCAAAGATTACCAACCATGAAGAGGGAGAGGAGAGGGAGGAGATCCTCTTGAAGCTCCCAAATCGATCTCTAGAGCTTGCTCTCTCACTTGCTTGAAGCACAAATCAATGGAGTGCGAGAGGGAGAGAGATGGAGCTTTTTCTTCTCTAAGGTTTTCAAGAGGAGAAGAAAGGAAGAGGCGGCTCTCAGTTTCTTAGATTTGGAAAAGAATCCCCGGGTAACCATTAGAAGTTAGGGAAACGGGTATATATACCCACATTCCCGACAGGCCCAGTACTACTAGCAGTCAGCCCGGTACTACCAGTCAGAGATGTCAGAACTAACCGTTGGGTTGACCTGCAGGCAACACTGGACGATGCGGAACCTGGTACTACCGGCCAGGGGCCGATACTACCGGTTAAGCCCTGGAACTACCAGCTTCTGCAAGGTTCAGTCGACTGGCTTGCTAAGCGCAGAAACAGGGCGGAACCCGGTACAACCGGGGGGGTTAGCCGGTACTACCGGTACCCCGCCGGTACTACCGACTTTCGCCAAACCTTGAGTACACAGCTTTTGCTCCAAAACTTTGTGTTCGTGCCAGTGATCCCAGTCAAGCTAGCTTACTTTGAGTCCCTCTTGAAAGTGTGGCTTTTCCTCTAGAAACTCAACAAACCTCATTCCAAATTTTATAGCATCTCGACCAACAATATGCTAACTCATCCAAAAAATTCCAAAACACCTTAAGAACTTGAGATAGCTTTTCTTTAAGACTTTTCAAAAGAATTCTCTAACAATTCATCAAGTCACTAAGCCCCAATGCATATGCAAAAGAAATTCAACTTAGTGGCACTAGATGAGTAAAGCAACTATGATTTTTCCCTCTTCATAGTACAGTTATCAACCCTAAACCACTCACACCCTCTATGGTGTCTTGAGTGTTAAACAAAAATGGTCCTATGGTTTTATACCTTTGACTTGAGCCCATTTTTGCTTTTCTCTTACTCTTTTCCAAGCATGAGCACTTGATCATCTTTTGGACCATCACCATCCACCGTGATGCATCATCTAGCTCCATCACTTGGATAGGACTGCCATGTCTAGTTCAACCACTTAATACAAGGTTAGTCCTAGGTTGTCATTAATTATCCAAAACCAAATATGGAGCTTTCACCTCCAACTCTGGAAAGAACCCCCAGAATCCTCAGGACAAGTCGTATGACCCTTTTGGTGGTGCTGATCCAGATCAATGCAAGCACTGCCGCAGGAGGGGGCAATACAAGAGAGATTGTCCAACCTACCTGAGATCCAAGCTGAACAAGGGTGAGGATTTTATTACATTTATAGATGAATCCCTGTATTTGAATTATGCAAAAACCACTTGGTGGATTGATTCAGGAGCAACTGCTCATGTTTCAAATTCTTTACAAGGAATAAAGGGGAAGAAGAACCTACAAAGAGGAGAAAGAACAATTAAAGTCGTGAATAGAGTACAAGCTGATGTTGAAGCCATTGGAGAATTTTCTTTAGAATTGAATAATGGCTTTATAGTTAGGCTTAAAGATGTACTCTATGTTCCTTCTTTGCGTAGAAATTTAATAAGCGTCTCGAAACTTGATGACGATGATTTGAATTGCCATTTTGGTAATGGCCAATGTAAGATACTTGTTAATGATGAATGTGTTGGTCTTGCCTTCCGACAAGACAAACTTTATTTATTATCTCTTGCTGAGAATGCGAATCATGTGAATGAGAATGTGAATATGAATGATTCCCCGTCTATGAATGTAAGTAAGAAGCGAAAGAGAATTGATAGTGCGTCTTCAAAATTTTGGCATTGTCGTTTAGGCCATATTTCGAGGGGGAGAATAGAACGATTAGTTAAAGAATCAATTCTCCCACACTTAGAATTTAATGATTTTGAACAATGTGTTGATTGTATTAAAGGAAAATTTGTCAAGAAAATAAAGAAGAAGACCAAACGAAGTTCAGGAATTCTAGAAATAATCCACACAGACATTTGTGGTCCTTTTCCTATGAAAAGTGTGGATGGTTATGATTCATTTATAACATTCACAGATGATTACTCTTGTTTTGGCTACATTTATCCAACTAAAGAAAGATAAGAAGCATTGGATAAATTCAAGATATTTAAAGCTAAAATTGAAAATCAACATAACAAGAAAATTAAGATAGTATGATCAGACCGTGATGGTGAGTACTATGGGCGACACACCCCGTATGGCCAAGTTCCTGGACCTTTTGCAAAGTTCTTACAGGAAAATGGCATAGTCGCTCAGTGCTCTATGCCGGGGGAGCCTCAGCAGAATGGAGTGGTTGAAAGACGTAACCGTACCTTAATGGATATGGTAAGAAGCATGATAAGCTACTCCACATTACTGGTTAGTTTGTGGATGGAGGCACCGAAAACCGCCATTCATATACTCAATCGAGTACCAAGCAAATCGGTGTCGAAAACACCATATGAATTATGGACAGGAAGAGAACCCTCACTTAATCACTTACGTGTGTGGGGTTGTCCAGCTGAGGCAAAGATTTTTAACCCGAATGTTGGAAAGATAGACTCCAAGACAGTCAGCTGCCATTTCATTGGCTATCCAGAAAGATCGAAAGGATATCGCTTCTATTGTCCTGAAAGACATACGAAGTTTGCAGAAACAAGACATGCTGTGTTTTTGGAGGATGACATGATCAGGGGGAGCAAGGTAGCTCGAGAAATTAACCTTGAGGAGAAACGGGTATATGTACCTACTCCAATGGTTGAAGAACCATTTTTTATACTACTCGCTGCTACTGTTGTTGCACCAATAGTGCAAGACACTGTAGTGACAACACCTGTTGTTAGTTCTCCTGTGGAGACAATGAATGAACATGAAGAACCTGTCCTTCAAGAGCCTGTAGAACCAGATGTTGCACACAAGGAAGAACAACAACAGCCCATTGTTGAGGAACAAGTGTCAGAGGCCCCTAGAAGGTCTCAAAGAGTAAGAAAACCAGCTATCTCTGATGATTATGAAATTTATGAAACAGAAGAATGTCATATGGAGGGTGATCCCACCTCTTATGAAGAAGCCATGAGAAGTGCCCACTCATCGAAGTGGATAGAAGCCATGAAGGAAGAAATGAAATAAATGAGTACCAATAAAGTTTGGGACTTAGAAACTATTCCTAAAGGAGCTAAAATAGTAGGCTGTAAATGGGTCTATAAAATAAAATGTGACTCCCAAGGAAATGTTGAAAGATATAAAGCACGACTTGTGGTGAAAGGCTTTACACAAAGAGAAGGGATTGATTACAATGAGACTTTTTCTCCTGTCTCATGTAAGGATTCCTTCAGAATCATAATGGCACTTGTAGCTCACTATGATTTAGAGTTGCATCAGATGAATGTGAAAACGGCATTCCTTAACGGGGATTTAGAAGAAAATGTGTACATGGCACAACCGAAAGGTTTTGTCATAGAAGGAAAAGAAAAGATGGGATGTCGTTTGAAGAGATCAATTTACGGATTGAAACAAGGTTCGAGACTGTGGTACTTGAAGTTTGATAGAACGATAAAGAAGTTTGGGTTTAAAGAGAACGTTGAGGACAATTGCGTATATACGAAATTCAAGAATGGGAAATATATATTCCTGATCCTGTATGTAGATGATATCTTGCTTGCTAGCAGTGATGTCAATCTACTAATGGAAACGAAGAAATTCTTATCCTCAAACTTTGATATGAAAGATCTTGGTGAGGCCTCATACGTTTTGGGGATAGAAATTCACCGAGATAGAAGAAAAGAGGTTTTAGGATTATCACAGAAGGCATACATCGAAAAGGTTCTGAAGAAATTTAGTATGCATGCATGTAGTCCCTCACCTGCTCCTATAGTAAAGGGCGATAGATTTGGGGAACATCAATGTCCCAAGAATGAATACAAAATTGAAAGAATGAAAGCGGTACCGTATGCTTCGGCTGTTGGAAAATTACAATATGCTCAAGTGTGTACACGCCCTGACTTAGCTTTCGTTACCGGGTTACTTGGCAGATACCAGAAGAATCCAGGAATAGAACATTAGAAATTGGTGAAGAAAGTCTTGCGCTATTTGCAAGGAATGAAAGACCTCATGCTCACATACAGAAGAACTGATTCCCTGAGAATAGAGGGATATTCAGATGCTGATTATGCGGGGGACGAAAGAAAGTCCATGTCAGGATATGTATTTACCCTCGCAGAAGGAGCTATATCGTGGAAAAGCTCGAACCAAACAGTAACTACAAATTCGACAATGTATGCCGAGTTTGTAGCGTGCTATGAGGCATCGGGGCAGGTGAATTGGCTAAAAAAATCATACCCGGATTGAAAGTGATAGAAGATATACACAAACCGATGAGGTTGTATTGTGATAACAACCCAGCGGTAGAATATACTCACAACAATAGGTCAAGTGGTGCTGCCAAACACATTGACATAAAGTACTATGTTGTGAAAGATAAAGTTCGGGATCAAGTAATAAATCTTGAGCACATAAGAACAGAGAAAATGCTTGCGGATCCGCTCACAAAAGGCTTACCACCCAACGTGTTCATAGGACACTTAGCCGGCATGGGTTTAAAGGGAAGCCTATGATTCCCGAACTAGAAGGGCCCAAGAAAAGAGTTTCGTTTCAAAACAGAGAGGTGTGTCGTGGCTGTTAGTCCAATGGCATTGATTGCTATGACGATGAGACACGCTCGATGCACTGATCTGTAATGGAATGGAACAGAATTAAGAAAGGTAAGAATTGAAGAATGAATGAAAGAAAGAATGAAATATGAATACGAAATCGAAGAATGAAGAACTAAAGAATGATGAGAGATCAAGGGGGAGAATGTTAGATTGATCTCCCACCAGATAGGCCCAATGGCCTTCTGGGCCTTGTTCTCGCGCCCTGATCGGGGGCGCCCAACCCTAAATGGTTGGTGGGCCCCCATCGCCCAGCGCAATATAAAAGGAAGGTGGGGGCCGGGGCACTCAGTACGAGGTTCACCTGAGCCGCCAGTCCCCCCACCTACATCCTCATCCCCAGACCGATCTAGAGGGGGCGCTGCCAGCGACGGGAAGCGCCACCGACGCCGGCAACGCACCACCACGACGTCCACCACGCCGTCCACACCACCGGGGACGTCGCTGTCTCCTTCCTCCTCACCGACGAACGAGATGACGGGATCGGCCGACGTGACACCGACGGCGGCTGCGCAACAGGCTCCGACCGAAGGCTATGGTTTGCACCTTTCTCCTCTCCTACCTCTCCCTCTCCCTCTCTGTCTCACTGTTGTAGTAGATCTTGTAATAGGAACACGAATGTTGTTTATCCTATATGAACTTGAACTGTTGTACCCGTCTGATCTACTCCTAGTCGATCCGTACTAAGCATCAATGAGAACAAGAAAACTAAGCATCAATGTTGTTTATCCTATATCAGCAACAACACTGCAAGTCTCTGCACTAAGCATCAATGAGAACAATAGAGCTCCATGCGAACTATATGAAGAGTAAAATATGCAGCTTTCCATCCAGAATGAGTATTGAGCTGTCAATGTAGTGATGCCTGTAATGGAATAGCTGATCATTCCAAGGACATTTGTGTTGTCTAAATGTCATTCATCAAGGAAATATGAATAAAGAATTTCTTGGAATACGGTTGGAATTTGATACTACAATTAGACCAGTTTCAATGGAGAATTTCACCTCCCAGATTCCAAGACGGTGAAACTTAACTTGAAATAGGGATCTCTGTCAATGGAAAATGGTTAAAATTAGCATGGTGTGGGTCCCATGGGTCCCACTAGCCCCCCCCTCTCTCTCTCCTTTCTTCCCCTCCGCTCTTTTCTCACGCGCACCATCGCATGCGTCAGAGCTCCGGCCAGGAGCGGCGGCGAGTAGCCCACCTGCCCCAGCTGGCTTGCGTCCTCACAGGCGACCTCACGGAGGCCCGCGTCCATGCCGGAGGTCCAGTGGCCTGGTCGTGCTGGAGATTGGCACGGAGGAGCTCTTCCGCTCGCCCGCGCCCGCCCTGACCGACGAAGCCCGCGCCGGAGACCTCCCGCTCGCGCACGCGCCCCCACCCACGCCCGGGTGGCGGGGCTCGCGACTGAGGTCGGCTTGGCCCTCCGGTGGCCGGCAAGCACGAGGAGCAGCCGCGCAGAAGTTGCCACGGTGGAGCTCCGCTCAAGCGGCCATGGCGACCAGAGTCCGCGAGAACTCGAAATTGGACGCCTACGGTCAACTTCTTTCGATGAGCTCACATCTATGGCTTTCTAACTTACTGGAGAAGTCATGGGTGCAAGAAATCGAACAATTGTTGCCTGTGTTGGGCGAATTTTTGGGAGACTGTTCGCTTTGTGCATGGAACTCTCGTCGGAGGCGGCCTCGCCCGCCCGCGCGGCGGAGGACCTGGCCGACGTCACGGGCCTCGCACGCGAGCCGGAGAGCCGGAGGGGCTTGCACGCGGCAGCCTCGCCCGCGCGCCGGAGGGGTGCTCCCGCGGTGACCTCGCGTCCTCGCCTGCTCGTCCTCGCGCCGACCCGCACAGAGACACGAGGGAGCCCGCGAAGCCGGCAGCGGCGGCCTCTCGCAGCTTCCGCCGGAGTTCCCGTGACCGGAGCCGTGGCGGCCTTCCCTCCCTGAGGGGCGCCCGCGGCGGCCTCGCCCGCGGCGGACTCGTACGGGCGGCGGAGGGCCTCGCCTGCCGTCCCTCCTGCGATGAAACGCGACGAGGGGATGAAACGCCTCAGCGCGCGTTTCACACCGTTTCCGAGTGGTGGGAAACAGCGCTACCTCGTTTCACCGTGATGAAACGATTCCCCAATCTCTCCTCCCTATTTCATATAAAAATTAATTATATGCTGATGTGTCACCATATTAAATGTGCATGACACTCTGATGAAACCACTACTGAGACTGGCCTTAGGACACAAAAGGTTTACAAAAAGGTTTGGTTATAGCAGCATGAAAATCGAAACGAAATTGTTAATTATGTTATCTAAAATATCTGCTGGCCACTACTGTTCAATAGTAGTGGTGAAAATGTGAAAAAAAAAAGTTTGATTCATGGAATTAAGAGGCTTAAACTCTTGATGAGGTGAATGATAAATTGACAGAACATATTTTTTTAGTTTGGAGTAAGATTTAAATTTTAAAAAAGGACTACTTAATTATGATCCATGGTAACCAAGTCAAAGAAGAATGTACTCTTTTTCTTTTTTTGCTGAACCTCTAACAAAGTATTAGTGCTTGAAGGGACCAGATGTCACATGTTAGTAACTATATCCAAACTAAGCGCAAACCTCAAATTTTATGTCCAATCAGCACAGGTTCATTTTGTAGTTTCATCGCACCAGCCTAGCATTTGTTTCTTACTTGAGTACGGTATCATTCAGCTTGTTTAGATCCAAGTGTTCTACCTAAATTTAGGAATACATTGTGTGTAACTGTATAACTTATTGACAAAGTTAATTAGATTGCAATTTCATCAAATTTCCAGTTATCAAACCTACATGTTTCATATAACATATTGAATCCATTGCATATCATCCAAACTCTGCTGCTCAATTTTCCTGAAGCCTGAGTAGTCTATAAATAAAGCATCAATTCTTTATATAATAGCCCAATAGTGCATTCAATTAATCATTCCTTATACAGGAGATTACTCTATAAGTACTAAACCTGTACCAGTTACTAAAACCATTTCTTGCAGTTCATTCAAATTAGTGCCATCTCAGCGACACTGAAGGCTTGTATTTGCTAGCTCTGATCCGATTATCATAAGGCTGTCACTTTTCTGTAGTATACAATTCATAATAGCTATGTAACCTAAATAGAAAGCTAAACTGTCTGGCAGGAAATGATAGAAAAATGCTGCTTGTAGTATAGAAGTTAGCAATTGTGTCACCCCGCCTCCTTTTCCTTTACCCACTTTTCATACTGGCGCTTGCTATATATTTCGTTTTGTTCGGGACTAAATTTAGATGCTCTAGCTGAGTCATTTAAGAATAGAGAGGAGGCGTGTACTTCTTAAATCTATATCATGTAAATTAAACAAGAATGTAATGATGAAGTTTATTGTTATATAGTATATATACATGTTGGAATTGAAGTAACAGAAGTGTTTGAGATGGCAATTCAGATGCATTTCTTTGCTTCAGTTGTTTGCGTACCTGTGTTATAGAGATGCCTATAGGTGTTGTTCAGAAGGATTGTCATTTGTCAACGTAGTAGGCGTCACTGCTCGTCCCGGCTGCTCCATTGATTCCGGCATGGGGCAGCGTGGCCAATCCTGCAAATGAAGCCCGCAAAGCCCCGTGACGTCGCACCATGGCATTTCGTCAAGCAGGCAGAGTGCACGACAGTGGCTGGCAACCCATCCTCCAATATGCTGATGACACTCTCATATTTATGAATGGTGACCTGAATGAACTGAATCACTTGAAGGATTTACTAGCTCTCTATGCTGAAACATCAGGACTGGTGGTAAACTATGATAAATCTTTGATGGTTCCTGTTAATATCTCCCCAGAAAGATTGGACATTCTTGCCTCCTCCTTTGGATGCACTAAAGGCTCTCTGCCTTTTATTTACTTGGGTTTACCACTTGGTTCCTCTAAACCAAATGTGGCAGATTTTTGGCCCCTGGTTACTGAATGTGAAAGAAGATTAGTAGCCTTCAGTTCCTTTTTGACTGATGCAGGCAGACTCCAACTTACAAATGCAGTTCTTACTGCCTTACCCACTTTTGCTATGTGCAGCTTTCTCTTGCCAAAAACAGTGATCAAACAAATAGATAAATATAGAAAGCATTGTCTCTGGAGGGGATCTGATATTTTCAGTAAAAAGCCTTCTAAGGCAGCTTGGCCTAAAGTTTGTCTGCCTAAAATTGAGGGAGGCCTTGGGGTTGTGGATCTGACCATCCAAAATGAAAGTCTTCTTCTCAAACATCTTCACAAATTCTATAACAAAGCTCCAGTTCCCTGGGTTCACCTGGTTTGGGAAAAGTATTACACAGGTAACAAGCTACCAGCTGCTGAAGGGTATTTTAGAGGATCTTTCTGGTGGAGAGATATTCTCAAACTTCTACCAAAATTCAAAGAGATTTCTTTGGTTCATATCAAGGATGGTACCTCTTGCCTGCTATGGCATGACTTCTGGAGCACCTCGGTTCTGACACAGTTCTTTCCCCATCTATATTCCTTTGCTAAAAAGGATATGATTTCAGTCAAGGATGCTGCCTCAGTGATCCCAACTCATGATCTTTTTCACTTACCCCTCTCTAGGGAAGCTTTTGATCAACTCAATGACCTGTCCCTCATTCTTCAGAATATACATTTCATTGCTTCTCCAGATCTTTGGACTTATAGATGGGGCCTAAACTACAGTTGCAGCAAGGCCTATCATCTACTCATTGGTCACAGACAATTCCCACCTGCATTCAGATGGCTTTGGAAATCTGTTTGTCAGAACAAAAGGAAGGTTTTCTTTTGGTTAGTACTCCAAGATCGTTTAAGCACAAGGGCTTTGTTGAGGCGCCGCAACTTGAGCCTCCCTGATTATAAATGTGTTCTTTGTCATCTTCAAATTGATGAGGAGCTAAGTCATCTACTCTTTCACTGTCCCTTCGCTGTGGCTTGCTGGTTCTCCATTTCAGTTTTTATCCCGAACACTCTGGATGTCTTTGGCATTATTGACTCAATCAAGCTTCAATTCCGACAACCGTTCTTCATGGAAATTGTGGTAACCATGTGCTGGTCAATATGGATGATGCGCAATGATCTCATATTTAGAGGTGTTCCCCACTCTCTTAGGCGCTGTAAAGAAGTCTTCAAGAAAGAATTTGCCTTAGTTAAGCTAAGAGCAAAGCAAGATCACCAACCGTTGTTAGATTTATGGATACATTCTCATTTGTAATTTTTCTTATTTTCTTTCACACGTTCTTTGTTTCGTAAGCTGTATTTGTAAACCTTTGTATTTCTTAATAAAAGCCCAGTAGGGGGCGGGTCCCCCTCCTGTTTCCATAAAAAAAAATGTCACCATCTCCGGCCATCTGCGAACTGCCGACGCAGGCTTGCTGTACAACATGATCCGTAGGAGTCCGGCAATGGTGGCGGCAGCCACGCACAGAAGCGCACTGTGAAATGATGTCGGATGCGCGCCGCCTCCTAGCGCATCGTGAGTGTTCCTCGGCCTGAATCCCGCGGTTAGGCAAAGGCGCTGGGGCAGACAAGAAGGGTGCGTCCTTGTGGACGTAGCGGACTGGAAGGTAGATCACACCGAGTGCGGAGCGGCGGGCGAGGTCGCCGTGTCTTGCGCCGCCCTTTCGCCGGCACCACTGCCCCATGCCGGAATCAGTGGAGCAGCCGGGAGGAAGGAGACGCGCCGGAGGTGACGGGTCAGTTCGCGAGCATTCGTGACCCGTCCGGGTTCGTGTCTTAATGGATGGAGACCCATTACGAGCCCGATCGAACGGTCCAGATCGTACCTTCGCCAGATCCTATGGTTGTGGACTAACGGGTGACGTAGCTTAACCAGGGACCGAGCTTGGACCCGGGATTCGAAGGGTTTAAGATACGCAGCGATAAGATCGTGGTACTGCAGAGAAATGGATACCTTTATCCATCTTCCACGTTCAAAGAAAACGGCTCGCAACACACTACAGCATTCACAGCCGCCTTTCCACGCTACTAGTACCCGTATGATCTTCCGTGACGTTAGTCTATTTGACCAGCTCTCGAATTTAGCGAACGATCACATCAGTTCACTGTACCAGCACCACTACACCTAGGCCTTGTCTAGATGCCAAAATCTGCACACCCAAAGTTACTGTAGTGACATTGTTCGTTACTGTAGCATTTCGTTTGTATTTAGTAAAAATTGTCCAAACATTGATTAATTAGGCTCAAAACGTTCGTCTCGCAAAGTACAACCAAACTGTGTAATTAGTTTTTGATTTTATCTACATTTAATACTCCATACATGCGCCGGTATTTTAATGTGATAGGAAATCTTTTTTTTTATAGTGAATTTAAGGAAAAATTTTAGAAACTAAACAAGGCCCTGGTACACCGCCACCGATGCAGCAGGTCAACAAGTCAACAGACAGAGCTCCGCTGCAATGTGTGCATTGATTTGGATGACCGATGATGACGAGGATGTGAATCACTGAGAGGGGCTGATAGCGTTGCCACCAACCCAACCCCGGACGCGATCAAATGGTTGTTCCCGGCCGCAAAACAACACTCATTTAGGCTTTTATATGTATATTCCTAACAAAGTTCTCCGCTACCTCTGTGTTATAAAAAAGTTGGCTCACACCTACATGTGTAACTCGAATTTCGTTTCGCCCTCTATGCCATTCCGTCCGGTTCCTGTAACGGTGTCAAACATGACCATTTTACCCTTCAGCGCGTCCCATTTGTCAGTCACTCAATCCTTCGTCTCCTTTCTTTTCCATTCCACGGCCACTGCCTCGTCGCCAGGAGACGGGGGCGGAGCAACCTCGCGGCGTGTGCCTCCTCGTCCTCGCCACCCACGACCGGTCGCGCTCACGGCGCGCTGCGCCTCCCTGCAGCTCGCCCGACTTGCTGCAGCCCGCACTCGGGCTGGCACCAGCGACTCCCAAGCATGACATACAGCGCGGCGAGCACTGCAGCAAGCTAGCTGGGCGAGCACATCACCGCCACGGCGAGCACAACAGCGGCAGTGCACGTGGGGAAGTAGATGGGGACAGAGGAGGCCACGCACTTCGTCCATGTTCATGTCGTCCGATCTAAGCGGGTGGGTACAAGCGTACAACAGCGATACTCGTCGTTGTGGCCGTCATCCTCGTCGTCGGCTTCACCGACTAGAAGCAGGCCTGAGATCGCGTCCGCACTCCGCTCCCGTCCTCCACGTCGATGTGAAGGAGCCGCGGCAGAGCTCGTGACGAGCCTCGCGCGAGCAATCCCGCGACGGAGCCTTGCGTGACTGAGCTGC